>LPNX010208519.1:181464-287004 GCA_001517045.1 Pseudotsuga menziesii
TGATGCATTACTTTTTGGGCTTGGATGTTTGGTAGAGAGATGGATGATTCTTCATTGGATATGGGAAGTATGCAGTAGAGATCCTGAAGATATTTATGATGTTGGAATGCAAGTTATATCCATACCTCTAGTTTCCAAATGGAGGAATATTGATGCATTAGGGTCAGACGAATTTGATCCTACCTTGCATCATAGGATTATTGGATTGTTTATGTATCTGGTAAGCACTCAACCAAACATAATATTTGCAGTCAACTCTTTGATTCGATTCATGGTGGACCCTGGGAAAGTGCATTGGATGGATTTGAAGCACATACTTCTCTACATCATAGGTACAGTGGAGTATGAATTGGTTTATGAGCATAGGGGGAGTGTACAATTATTAGGTTTCATAGATGTTGACTAAGCAGGATGTGTATAGGAACAGAAGAGTACTTCAGGTTTTTGTTTCAACATTGGATCGGGAGTTTTCTCTTGGTTCAACAAGAAGCAAAATTCACTTGCATTGATCTCAACAAAGGCTGACTACATGGCAGCCAGCATGGCAACCGGCATGGCTGCTTGTGAGGGTATGTGGCTGAATAAGTTACTTGTTGGGTTGTTTGAGTGTGATATAGAGGCTACAGTAGTTCACTGTGACAATCATAGTGGCATCAAGCTATCTGAGAATCTAGTGTTCCATGACTAGAGCAAACACATAGACATTAGATACCACTTCTTGGGAGATTGTGTTCAGAGCGGAACCATTTGGTTGGAGTACATACAGACAGATGAGCAGGTGGTAGACATTTTCACCAAGCCTCACTTTGCAGACAGAGTTTTGTGAAGTTCCGGGATAAATTGGGGTTTCTATCGAATCCTGTCCTCGTTGAGAGGGAGAGTTAAACTAGTAGCAACAAGGAAGGTCTTCCTACATGAATGTGTTGTTGCATGTAGAAGGATTAAATTAGCAAACTAGTGGTGTTTAATTTACTTTTACTAAGTTTAATTTGGAAAATAAATTAAAGTGATCTAAATTAACTTTGGTAAAACATTAGTTAAAGTGAAAGTGCAATTAGGGTTTTTGCTTTACCACTAGTTAAAGTTAAAGTGAAATTAGGGTTTTTTCTTTACCTAAAGTTATAAAAGAGAGATAAATTGGTGGAGAGGACACACGCACTTGTATTCCGACAGAGACAGGATACAAACAAGTAGAGAATTTCACATAGAGGATTTAGCTGAGAAGACGGACGAGTGAGCAAGAGGATCACTGAGCTTCGTACAGCTAGGTTGTACACTCACACAAGATGGTCGTACACTGGGTATTGTATTCACCAGGTTTGGGTGAATTTGCACTGATTGTAAAAGTTCCATATTTTCTCATAATAAAATCTATATTTGACTATTGCACTGGTTTTCCCATCTTGTGTTTTTCCAGGGGTTTCCATACATAAAATAATAGTGTCAATATTGTGATGTGATGTTGTGATTTATTTCTCAGTTGTATATTCTACTGCATAGTGTAAAATATATTCATGTGTGGTTATCAATAGAGATTTGCATGCACTATTTACCCCTAGTTTGAAAATTAAAGGAAATTTTACATAACCCTCTCCTGAAATAGTAGCATTTGAAGATCATGATATGTTATAACCTCAAGAACCCCCAACTATGGGTATATCTCAAAAGATAAAACCTGCTATGGTAAGAGAAATCGTACAAGAAGAAGAAAAGTATGGATCTCCAGAAGGCTCCACAAGAATAAGCAAAATATCCAATCCATTCTCTAGTCATGTAGCTTTGATGTGTGACCTTGTAGATCGAGAACCCACCAACTACAATTAAGTTGTCCAAAATAAATAGTGGGAGGAATCAATGATAGAAGAATACCATTTGATAACAAAGAATGATGTTTGGGATATAGTACCCAAGCCAAAAAACAAGAGTGCGGTATCTTCGAAATGGATCTACAATATAAAACATGCTACTGATGGAAGTATTGAAAAGTACAAGGCAAGATTTGTGGTTAGAGGATTATCTTAGAAAGATGGCATTGATTATGAAGAGACATTTTCTCCAGTAGCAAGGTACACTTCCATCAGAACCATCATGGCACTTTCTTCCATCATGAAGTGGGATCTACACTAGAGGGATGTAAAGACAGCCTTCCTGAATGGTATGATTGAAGAAGAGGTTCACATCGAACAGCCACAAGGATTTGAAGTCGAAGATAGAGTGACTCATGTATGTAAGTTGAAAAAGGCTCTGTATGGACTAAAGCAAGATCCTAGAGCTTGATATGGTAGAATAGATAGCTTACTAGAAAGCTTGGTATTTACCAAAAGTAAATTTAATCCTAACATTTACATGAAGATTATGGATGATGAACCTATCATACTATTACTGTATGTGGATGATCTATTTCTAAATGGAAATGGGAAATAGATCACAAAAATCAAGAAGAAGCTAGCCGAAGAGTTCGAGATGAAAGATCTTGGATTGATGTATTATTTCCTTGGGCTAGAAGTGTGGCAGAGCCCAGAAGGAATCGTTCTGAACCAAGGAAAGTATGCAGTATAAATCTTGAAAATATTTTATATGTTGGATTGTAAATCCATGGTCACACTCATGGACACCAACCTTAAGTTTTTATCTGATGAATCATTGGAGTTAGTGGATATGACTCAATACAGACAAATTATTGGGTCATTGATGTATCTAACGAATACAAAGAAAAATATATGCTTTGCTATGAACACCTTGTTAACCCAAAAAATCCCTCAGTAATCTCTACATGACCTACATCACCCAAACACATCTACGTATGACCCTCATTTCACCCCCATACCCTCAAAAATGCTCAAAAATATAAAAAAGGGCTTAAAAACCCCTAAAAAGAGCCAAAATAGCTCTCATAGGGGCTAAAACCTCCAAAAATGGGCTAAAACCCCTCAAAGGAGCTTAAAACCCCCAAAGGAGCTAAATATTGGGTGAAAGGGTCTAAAAGACCAAAAAAGGGGCTAAAGCCCCAACCAAGGGCTTAAAACCCTAAAAATCTCAAGAAAAAGTATAAATAGAGAGGTGGGGGTCACTCTCAAATCACTTCTCATCTCCCTATCATTATGCTACCTGTGTGAGTACCTTGAGACCCTTTTCCTCTCAAGTCATTCACCCTCCCTCTCCTCCATTCCTCCATTGAGCCAAAGCTCCAATTCCATTTGAGAGGAGCTCCCAAATCTAGGGCATGGTGGCCCATTTCCACCCAGAGAAGGTATATTTGTCTTTTGCTTCATTTACATTGCATTTTTTCTCACATATTGTACTTGCAGGTTTGTTGTTTAACGTTTCATTGCATGTTTCCATTTTGTTTCTTGCACCTCTTTCATCTTCTAACAGTTCTTTGCAGGGTTTTTACAGTTAGGACCTAACCGTGTTTGTAGGGTTTTCTTTCCTTACCATTCCATCCTCGAAGGAACCCTACCATTATATCCTATAGACGGAATAGATTTGTCCCTGCCTGTAGCAAGGGTGAAATCCCTACTACAGATCTGGCGACCATACCAGGTCGATCCCATAGGATCCCTAGATTTAATTTATTTATTTCAGTTTGTTTTCCCTAGTTTATTTTTCTTTCAAATATAGATTAAATATGTATGTTTATGAATTTTAATTCATATTCAAGCCTCCTTAAGGCCAAACCAATCCCATTCGGCCATAGTACAAGTTACTATCGGCCGGTCTTGGCTCGAGCTAAAAAAAAAATCATCTTTCAGACCAAGTCGCTCTTATCGGGCTAAAAGGTGCGACTAGGTCGCTCATTCAGGCCTGAAAGGTGTGAGTTCATTCCATAAATTAGATCACTTCTATCTGCAGTTTCTAAGCGACCCCATCCCCTTATTTGGGGAAAATTTGGCGACCCCCTAGCCACATTTCCCTTGAAAAGAGCGATCTATCTCTCAGATTCAAATTTTTAAAGTTATTGGGACTATCAGTGTGGCTCAGCCACCTTTGTCCATAAATCTATGTTTATTTCATTTCAATCTATGTTTATTTCATTTCAGTTTGTGTAAATCGATGTTAAATCAAATGGTTAATGGTTTAAAGAATCTTATTAAAGCTTGAACAAAATTACTATAGATTAGGTTTATGTTTTTAATAGAAAATTAATATCTTGCCTAGCCCTTCCTCCTCTACTCAGTCATCACCCTTCGGGGTATTCTGGGATAAGACAAAGGGTGAAGCTCATATAGTAATAGGCACTTCATCTTTAATTTTCCAAAACCACTAAAAATGGGTGACTTGGAAGGTAGAGGGGTTGGAGACCGTTGAGGGTTTCATGGTGTTCGTGTCCTCCTTGTTGACCAACCTTACATCCGGAGAGTGAATTGAGGATCTACGGATGGGCTTAGTCCCATTTAGTTGAGAGCCTAGCACTCTTTCCTGGTTGAAGAGAAATCCAAGTGTAAGGCAATCACCTAGTCAGGCTACCATAGTTCAGATTCAGGTATGGCATGTGTTTAATTTTTTGTTTACAATATACTACTTTCATCAACATTTTACCCAAGTTATGAATTTTGCAATAAACCAAACAATCTCTATGAAATGTTCATAAACCATATAAGAATCCACCAAGTATAACAGAAATAAAAAAAATCCATGCATACAAACTATACCACATAAAACAACCAAACTCAGTTCATGACACTGAGCTATCCATTAAAATTTATAATTTACACCAATTCAAACACTTGCAGTATTTGAGGACATAAGTCCCTGACTTCCTTAACCATGGGAAGTACTTGGGCTCATCCCAAAAACTCATTGTGAGGAGTACCATGGGAACCCCAAAGTAGCTGGCCGCTGAGAGGAATTGCCAAGCAAAATGGGAAATGACCCCCACCGATTGACTAGTACTCTCGTGAGGAAAAAGCCAAGCACTATCTCCTGAAAATCTTGGTGGCTAAGTGACCATCTGAAAGCAAATAGGAAGCCATTGAAACTGGGGTCCAGAATGTCACCACCTGACATATCAACCAGACACAATTGATCCCCCACACTCTTCCTTACACTTTAGAGGCGATCCACCACATTTTGGGTCCTTGAACCAACATCGTCAAGACCATTCTCTACTACCCTCTACACCATCAGAAGGCCACACCGCCTCTGATTTAGACTCAGAATCATACCAATTTGAGCCATATCTACACACTACACCATCTAGCCCCATGGCTGGTGCAAACCCGCGTCCATACCCCACATAGTCATGTAAACTGCCATAAGTCAGATACCACCACCCATACTGACCAGTCAAACTGTCTCACCTATCATGCCTGGGGGCAGTGTCCCATCCACTCACACTGTCCCACTTGGAATGCCTGGGGGCAGTGGCCCTTCTACCTACACTGCCCCTCCTATCATAAATGGGGGAAGTGGCCCTTCTACTCACACAGATCCATTTACCAAATGTAGGGGTAGTGGCTCATCCACAATTGTGCCACAAGTACCCCCAATCATGCAGGTGCATCATGTCCCTACAAACCCCACCACCATTACTGCCCCATCACACATCAACCTTGGGTCAAAACTTCCTTTCATGGAATGCCTCAACCTTCCTGACTTGTCTCGGTTAACAAATGACCCTGTCTTCCGTCAAACCTTTTGGCCTCCCATGCCAACCAAACTCCCCTCAGAAATTCCCAAGTTTGAAGGGAAGGCAGGGGAGTGCCCCCAGAACCATATCATGACATTTCACCTATGGTTCTCATCAAATAGCATCGTAGATGATTCAATCAGACTCAGACTGTTCAAATGCACCCTCACAGGTGCTGCAGCCAAGTGGTACATTGAGCTACCACAAGCCAAGTACCCATATTTTAACTCATTGGCTTTCATGTTCCTGCAGTATTTCCAAATCCCCATTAGATACAATGAAGGGGTGGAGATCTTGCTATCTTCCCGCCATAATACTGCGATCCACATAATCGACCACATCCATGAGTGGCATCAACATCATAGTTTGTGCAAGATTCAACTTGATGACAGGATCTTCCTAGATTGGTTCCTAAAATCTTTGCTACCACCTATAGTGAAGGATGTCGCATCCAAACGTCCCTAATATGAAGAGGAGGCCATCTTGAAAGCCTGACAGCTTGATCTCATTTACGCACAATTTGGATACCTTTAGACTGTCATTTCAGATGCTCCCTTAGCAAGCACCTCCTACTGAGATGCACCAGAGGCATCCCATGCTACAGATGGCATCATAGGTTCTGTCTCCCACTAACCATAGCACCACCTAAAACCACCTACAATACCACCACAACCAAGCAACACCCCCAGTGTTGCCTATCCAATCCAAATTTTGGATTATGCAAGAATGATGTCCCAGTCCAGAGCTAACACTTCTTATGCATAACCTGCGTTGCAGCAGTAGGCTCAGGCATTAGCTTGGCCGACACAACAATCTGTGGGACAAATTCCCACATTTGTGGCACCTCCATCCCCCCAAGTCCACTATGCACCACTCGTGAAAGCCGCTCAATCCCCCACCCCCACTCTACGAGCACCTTTAGGACAGGTGTTTGCACAGCAAAACCATCCCAACCAACCAGCCCCCAATAACCAACAAGGGCAAGCCAAAAATAACCAAGCCCAGAACCAAGGAAACAATGAACCACAGGGAGGTGGTCAACAACCAAACCCTCCCAACAATGCTAGGGAAAACCGTCCAGTCCAAAATCCTTAGCAACCAAACGCACCTAGATGCAATGCTCTGTTGTGCACAAATCAGCCGTGCAAGTTGTGTGAGGTCTACGAGAACTATACACACGAATGCCCATTCATGGGTCACGCTAAGCAGACCATTCACAACGAGGTTCAACATGCTACCAATATGGCAGCCCCATCTCAACCCAACCCGGCATCACGAGGGCCTCCACTCATGGTCCTCCAAAACCCATTTCTAGTCCAAGGACTGGTAACAACTGCACCCACTCCCCAACCCAATCCCAACGCCCTGGGGGCACCTTCAACAGCAGAAATAGGTGTTCACCACTTCTAGCCATGACAACTAAAGAGGTCAATTTACAAACCAGACGAAATCAGTATGGTACTAACACCAAACCCGCCAACACATCAGTGACATCTATGTCCAAAACAGCCAATGCACCTCTTCAGCTACCCCCTTTCCCTCCGCGCGCCCCCATATGGCAGATTTCCAACAATGTCGTGGCTAGAGCTGTTGTAAGCTACTGCATCATGGATGATTTGGCCCAAACACCTATGGCCATGTCCACTCTTGAGGTACTCAAAACTTTCCCAACACAACAGAAATCCTTACTAGCCTCCCTTGGTGTTGTAGACCCCTTTGACTCCAAGTTGATCAAATTTGACATGGAGAATGGAGAACCACGGATGCCATCAACCATTGCCTTCTAAATCCTAGTTCCCATCCAAAATTTGGTCGTGCACCGGTGCATAGTGGACAAGGGGGAATCCACATGTGTTATGTCTACCTTAGTCTGGCAAAAGCTTGGATCCCCAATTTTGCAACCATCCTCTACTACTCTACGGGGTTATGATGGCCACCCCTCTAAATCCCAAGGAATCCTACCTCATGTCCCCATCACATTTGCCGAGAAAATAGTACTGATTGACATAGAGGTTGTCAATTCTCAGTTGGACTATAACCTTCTCCTCGATAGAATTTATATGTACACCATGAGAGTCGTAGCATCAATTGTATTCTATCTCATGATGTTCCCCCACGAAGGGAAATTTGTGACGATTGACCAATTGAATTATCATGATCCGCAAGGGCTACCTGCACCAGCCAATGGTATCCCTATGATCAACACCATTGATCTACAAGGGCTAACCACACCCGCCAATGTTATCCCTGTGGTCAACACCATGGTTGACAACATACCAGCCTCCCCATTGTTGAATGTGGGCCCTGGGTTGTTTGTCTATAATACAATGACAACAGCTTTCCCCTTAGTGTCACCAATGCCAACACCAAATGATATTGCAGATTTGTGCATGCTCTCATCCAACACTGCTACACCCAAACATCAACCGCAACCACAACACCATCTGCAGGTGCAACACCATCAGCAGTCGCAGCATCATTAGCAGTCGCAGCATCATCCGTAGCCATAGCATTATGCGCAACTGCAACCACAACCTCATCCCCACATACAACCATCAGGGAGTTATCTGGGGTCCTCCCCAGTCCACACAATCCCCTTCCTCTTTCCCCTGCCTGGTGTCATGAGTAAGCCAGTAATGGCTACCTTAAACTTACCCAATTTCACATTGGGGATTCCCGTGTGGTATCTCAATCCACCGGCCCAATCCCCAATGCCCCAAGTAGTCTTAACCCTCGTGCAACACATTGTGGATGAATCTCATCCTCCACCCAGCCCGCAAAAACCAACCACCGCACCCACACTTGCACCACCCCACCGAAAAATGGCCAGGGGAAAAAATGAGAAAGCTGTCGATGAACCTCGACCGATATTGCCTTGTGCCGTCTGTGAAGAACGGGGCCATCCAACTCAAAACTAGCATGATATTCCTATAATCTGCACACACTTGGATGTCATGGATACAATGGAAAACCTCCCCATGGTTGAACTCCCAAGCGGGCCAATAGTGAGAAACAAGTCGTTGAGAACAAACCATGCTCACGCCCTTTGCGGATTGTATGGACACTATTCTCACCACTGCCAGGACTTGTCCAAGTTTCAAATGGCTCTAGCCAACCTTTGACAACATTCCCTTGAATCTGAGATCACTCTGATCGAAGAAACCCATCCCCCGCCTCCTTCTTCAGACATCATGTCCATTTACATGATCTCCAATTCCAAAGACTCCTCCTGTCTCCAGGCCTGCCCCCCTTCCTCCAACAAAGACTGGGGGAAAGGCCACCAAAACCACAACCAATACCATTTACATGATCTCTAGCACCAGTTTCCCTTTTGTCTTGTCAGCTGTGGAAGATCCACCTGATCTATCCCAAAACCACTTATGCGATGACAGAGAGATATGTAATACTTCCTTCGATTTTACCCCATTCCCTTTAAACCATAGTGTGGAATCTAGTCTTCCCATAAAAGACCAGATTCTGTCACCTCACCTTACCAATGACCTTCGTCTCAGCAAGGGGGCATACCTCTTCGCTGACTTAGATGATCAACTCTTGACGAACTCACGCAACGGGCTCCACCTCAAGAGAGTCTATGACTAATATAACCACTATAAATCCCTTATAGCGTAGTTTTTTCCTTTTTTGTTTTGCAACATTTTTACCACAAATTAGAAAACCCCCATTTAGGGGAAGCACCATTAGCTGCTAGTTTAGAGTCACCCGGAGCCTGTTCGTGACACCCCTCACACCTATGGGCTCAAATTTCTATCTTCTAATGAGACCATCGTCTCATGTTTAATAAGTAATTTTTAGTGCCACTTCTCATAATTTACCTCGGTTTACGAGCCACATCATGGTGATACAAGTGTCTTCGGACCTATACTTGCATCACACTTTCTTACCACCACTCATGTGGGTTCTCGGGCCACCACCCGGAAGGCATGTCATTTTATTTTAGCATATAGTTGTCTAATCCATCCACCACACCTTATGCAGGTCTCCGGGCCACCTCCCAAAGGACGGATCATTTCTTTTGCATGCATTTGGCACATAACTGCCTCCAGACTTGCACTCACATCACATGTACTCAAGTCCATCCACTAAAAATCACACACGACTCTCCTGACCTCTTTCTAAGAGCCACCTCGGTCTTTGTGCCATTGCCACACAAATTCGCACGCCTCTGCCACGATCTATCTTGTGTATGTTCAATAGCCACCGACTCCATCCATACTGCACGAATGACCTTTGGACCACTGTCCATTGTCTCAACATGGGGGCACCTTTAGTGCCCCCTTGATTGGTTGACCATACTGGAGTTTATTTTAATCTTTTTGATGACTCCTAAAAGAATGAAAAGATTGTCAAGCGCAGCTACTTCCTTTCCTGCTCATTAAAGTATAGGAAAGGGCGTCTACATTGTCTCATTTATCTCCTTTTGCGAACTATGTAGACCATCAAAGAAAAAGGACCACCTTGGCACATTCAAGCCAAGACCATTCCCCTCTACATCCTTTTATGCTTTCTCGAGCATAGGGGCCGAACTTTACGAAAAATCTCACCATGGGTTGTCATTAAGCTCTTTTCCAGCCTTCTCATCAAGAAAATATTGCCGAGCAAAATTGGTTTCGTTCATGCTCGTAAAAGTATCTGAATGAACGTCCAGTCAGTATAGGTTTAACCTTTTCCGGCCTAACTGGAATACCAATGGTAAAGAAGTCTCCCATTCCCTAAAGGTTGGGCGAGCTCTCCTATGTATACTTTTATCCTTTTTCGAGCACAGGAGACTACCAACAAAAAAGAGGTCCCATTGGAGTCTTCTTCATGCTTTCAGACTCTCTAAAATTGAAAGCACCATTGACCATTTACTTTCTTGGACTCACCAAAAATCCACAAGATCGTACCCCAACGGTGTCTTTAGACACCACCCCACAGATAACAGTTTGGTAGCATTCCCACTTTGGGTTGCCTTTGTTCAGAGTACTCTGCAATGTGTCTTCGTTGGATCCTATCAATACCAAAAGTCTACCTCCTCCAAGTATTTCCCATTTGCAGTTACATTCCTGGTATTACAGCTATGATCCCTTTCCCATGAGTCAGTTTCATTTGCTACCTAGTCTGCCCTACCATTATACTCTGAACAAAGGAAGTTTGAGTCCACTACACTCCCTCTTCCCTTGTTCAACTCATCCCCTCCCCCCCATTCAGTGGGTCAATCCTCAGATTGTCTCACATCTTTTAGTTATCTCCCTCGTGCTTCTGGTCAAGGAAACACCATTGCCTTGACCAAGTGCAGGTCTCCCTTTGTTGATGACAATACATGTATTCCAGAGGATAGACCCAGAGGTCCCTGTATCCTGGTTTCATTAACCTCATTGATGAGTTCCTTGGACCACTTGAGAGGATTCCTTAGTGCCTATCAGGATGGTTGTTTCTCATGTACTTGACTCCAGCTACATCATTGCACCTTCGAGATTTGTATAGGGTATTGGTCCGTGCAACATTTGGTCGAAGACCTTGGATGTCACCTGACTCTAGAACATTGATGAGTCTATTCGAGGGGCCCAAATAGGTTCATGTCACTTATGATTTTCGAGTTGCATTGGAGACAGTGTTCAGAAGCCCCAGTAGTGCTTCTATATAGATTTATGATTGATGCAGCATATTTGTACCACAAGAGACCCTGACTCTTTGTCAGTGGGTCCCTACAACTATGTACCATTCCAAATCCAACAGGTTTTCAATCATAAAGATATAGCATTCCATGAGAATTCCATGGGTCCAATGTAGCAGTTCTTCATATCAGTATTGTATCCAGCCTCTCATTGAGGCAACCACTATTGTAACAATAGTTGTACATGATCGGCTCTTGTATTATAGATATTAGATCACATTATTCTTTTGACATCGTTACGAGCATGGGTATGCCCGCCTCATCCATATACATGTCACACATTATTTGTATCTCACCCATTGATGGGAACCATGTTAATACAAAAACAAAAATCCACCATGCCACAGCTTAGGAAGCACCACTTCTCCCCAGAAAATCCTATGATGTACGTTGGCCATACGATGAGCTCCTACCCTCAAAAATCAAGGGGCAATCTGTTAACCCAAAAAATCCCTCATTAAGCTCTACATGACCTACACCACCCAAAGACATATACGTACGACCCTCATTTGACCCCCATGCCCTCAAAAAGGCTCAAAAATATAGAAAAAGGGCTTAAAAACCCCTAAAGATCCAAAATAGCTCTCATAGGGGCTAAAACCTCCAAAAAGAGGCTAAAATCCATCAAAGGAGCTTAAAACCCCCAAAGGAGCTAGAGATTGGGTGAAAGGGGATAAAAGACCAAAAAAGTGGCTAAAGCCCCAACCAGGGGCTTAAAACCGTAAAAATGTCAAGAAAAAGTATAAATAGAGGGGTGGGGGTCACTCTCAAATCACTTCTCATCTCCCTATCGTTATGTTTCCCATGTGAGTGCCTTGAGACCCTTTTCCTCTCAAGTCATTCACCCTCCCTCTCCTCCATTCCTCCATTGAGGCAAAGCTCCCATTCCATTTGAGAGGTGCTCCCAAAGCTAGGGCATGGTGGCCCATTTCCACCCAGAGAAGGTATATTTGTCTTTTACTTCATTTACATTGCATTTTTTCTCACATATTGTACTTGCAGGTTTGTTTTTTAACATTTCATTGCAGGTTTCCGTTATGTTTCTTGCATCTCTTTCATCTTCTAACAATTCTTTGCAGGGTTTTTACAGTTAGGCCCTAACCTTATTTGCAAGGTTTTCTTTCCTTTTCATTCCATCCTTGCAGGAAACCTGCCCTTCCATCCTATAGACGGAAGGGATTTTTTCCTACCTATAGCAAGGGTGAAAGCCCTACTACACACCTTAAGTCAATATCTAGTTAAACCTAGATGGGTTCACATGATAGCTGCAAAGCATGTGATGAGGTACCTAAAAGGTATGATAGAATTTGGACTATACTATGTTAGAGATCATGACTACATATTGTATGGATATACGAATTCAGATTGGGCAGGAAGTGTTGTTGACAAAAAGAGAACCTCAAGTAGATGTTATTGTCTAGGATCCTCCATGATCTCATGGTTTGGTAAGAAACAATCCACTGTTTCTCTCAGCACAACTGAAGCAGAGTACATAGCAGCTTGCGATGTTAGTTATGAAGCGATATGTCTTAGGAAAATTATGTCAGGTTTATTTGACATCGATTTGGATACCATAGTGATTCTTTGTGCCAACCAAAGTTGTATAAATATGACATAGGATCATGTGTTCCATGATGAATCAAAGCACATATAAATATGATACTTTTATAGAAGAGATATGGTACAAAAGGGAGCTATAAATATCCAGTATGTCAGTACCGATGAGCAAGTTACTGATGTGCTAACCAGGCCTCTATCTTGAGTAAAGTTTGAATATTTCTGTGACAAACTTGGTGTCATCAGAAAAGACTTTCCTTGTAAGGAGGAACAATGATGATACTACAAACTATCCTTGCAAGAAGGAATTATGAAGATATGGACTCCCTTCAAAAGGGAGGAACAAATCGAAGATATGGACTCTCGTCGGAAAGGAAGAACAAGTCGAAGATATGAACCCCCCGGACAAAGGGGGAGCAGGTTAATGATATGGATCCTCCCTAGAAAGGGGAAATGATGATAAGATTGTCATTGATGATGGAATGACAGTGAATCTCCAGTATGAAAGAGGCCAAGTGTGCCTAAATATGCTGACAAGGAAAGACATTCACTTATGGATGATAGTATCCTCTCTTGAGGATGGTCTTGCGGGAAATAACACTTTGTTGTTGAGAGTGGTCCTTATTAGATCAGGATGGCCCTGTAGATGTTACTCTCACATGGAGAGTGTACCCACATTCATTTTTGGATGTCGCAGAATAACACTCGCTTAGGAGTGGTCCTATATTTTAAGCTGAGAACGCTCTACGATGATTCCTTATGGATGACAGGGCCTGCATTTAGGTGCGGTCGAGATATCCCTTGCAGACGTTACTCTCGCATGGAGAGTGTACCTACATTTATATGTGGATGTCATAGTCTAACATTCTCCTGCGAATAGTCCTGGCTTTAATGCTAATTATTTCCTACGATGACTCCTTAGGGAAGTCATAGTATAACACTCGCATGGATTGTTCCTAGATTTTACATTGAGGATTTCCTATGGTGAGTCCTTACAAAAAATAGTATCTGCATCTAGATGCGGTTGAGATCTGCAATTGCATATGATATTATTGCATGGAGAGTGTGCCTACATGTACATGTATAGGTTGTAGTATAACACCTGCTTATAGTGGTCCTATATCTAACAAGATGAGGATGGTCTACGATGAGTCCTTACAAACAATATGGTCCTGCATTCATTTGTAGATGAATCAGTTGGTCGATACTATGGACCCTCCTCGTTAAGGGAGAGTATGTTGATGGAGCATTGCATCAACCTTAGACCTATGTCCTAAATTGATAGGGATTGACCATTCTGCAAAGAGATCATGTGTATTGGAGGTAGTGTGGAGGAAAAGGATCGAAAAGGTCGAAGTGTTGCTACAAAGGATTGAGAAGATTGAAGTGTTGCTGCAAAGGATTAAGAAGATTGAATTACTACTGCAAAGGATCAAGAAGATCAAAGTGTTGCTACAAAGTATCGGAAGATCGAATTGTTGCTGCAAAAGGATCAAGTGATTGTGTGCTATAGAAGATGAAGATATTGAAGAGTAACTATTCCATTTATTGATGATTTTTTAAAACTTCGTATTACGTATAGATGTATTACCTTGACACTGATGAATATTCTCTCTCTCATTACTCCTATAGTTGATGATGATGTTTCCAGTAGAATACCCTTCTCGTTAAAGGGGAGTGTTTAAATATTGTAACTTCAAAGGATATTCTAAATGTATTTTACTGATGTACCCCAAGGGAGATGTTATTACTCCTCCATTTGGATGTTATTATTATAATTGGTCATCATAGAGTCATGAGGTAAATAATCCATTGTAATTTAGGTCAATAGTACCCCAATGAATAATATATAATATTTTTTTGAGTCTTCCTAGGTGAATTCGGCCCAATCATTTAAGTGGGGTCGACTTGTTAGGTTAAAAGTCAAGTGACTTAAAGTGTATAAATAGAGGAGTTGTGTTCCTCATTATAACACAAAATCACTCACTTGTGTAGAGCATAGGAGAGAGAGAGACATATCAGCAAGGAGGAGAATACATGTTTTGCGTTTGTATCTTATACATCTTATACAGAGGAAGTTTTGTTGGGTTTTCTTCCCCTTGATGGTTTCCCAAGATAAATACTATGTCTATCTTGTGATTGTGTTTCTTTCAATGATTCTTGCTATGCTAATGTTGTGAATTTGGATTAAACACTAATGATATCTAGCTAAGAATATGAAATCTTAACAATAAGTACCTCCCTACACTTTAGGTTGGATCTTCTCCAACCAAGAAGAGATTCATTAACAATGGGATTTATAAGGTTTTGAGTGAATAACGAGGTGGAGATGATGCTTGGTAAAATAGTTATTTTGTAGTAAAACGGGGTAATGGAAGGATCATGATGACTAGTATCAATACCTATGGAAAATGGAATCAAGGGAATCTATTCCAACAAAGGGGTTAGTTCATAAAGGGTTAGGTAAATTAGGGCTTCTTTCACAATCCACAAATAAACACCAACATGCTATAAAATGGTAAATATAAATCACTAGAATATCTCATAAAGGGAGAACTCAAAACATTGTACTTAGGCTATGATTTATGAAATTAAATAATAGTAATCAAAACATATTAAAGATGACAAGATGCTATAACAATATAAATATGCAAAAATCAACAAAGAAGTGGATGAGATTTTCTCTCACAACTCTTCCAATGAGACAACTTTGTCCTTCTATGGACCTAATTACAAGTCTAGTTATTATACAAATAACTTGCAAGATTAATGATGAGAACAAGAAAAACCACACTTACAATGGAAACAAACCTTGAAATTTTATTTTCTCCATGAAACATATGTCTATTAGGCTCCAAAAGAGAGAAATCTCTCAAAATCCAACCATGAGAACAAATGGGGAAGAGGCTCTCTTATATAGGAGAGGAGATCAACTTTATTTTTATCCTAGAGATGAGTAAAGAAATAAAAATACCCTTCTAAAATATAACAACTCTAGAAAACAACATGATATGAGGTGTTCAATGCCACATGTACAATGCCAAAGATAATTTATGATATATTGAATCTTATCGTGAAAGAAGTGTAAAGGAGGATGAATTATAGTGTTAAAATTGATAAACATGCATAGAGAAATTAATTAAAGAAGGAAAACTCAATTGACAAAAATAGTTGGATGCAATAATAATTAATCTGAGTGCAATACATCCATGATATAATGAAGGAAATTTGAATCCTCTAGAAGTGATTCATATCCCAAACTCTAGATGACTCTAGACATTACTAGCATAGGAAAAATCACCATTGAATAATCACTACTGCAACTTCGGACAACTAGAATGGTTAACAATCATTTATCTGACCTTGGTAGATGACCAAAGGCACCTTTGTCCTCAAATCATGCAAAATAGGTGCATAGGCTAACTGAGAGTGAATTGAAGGTGCCCCCTCATATCCTAACTCAACACTAATTAGGGTTAATTGAAGGTGGGACTCCTATAACTTAGTGTGTGCTCCTAAAATCAAGGGATTGGTATTTGTAGATCCTAAAATCATGCATGAGGGAGAATCAAGTGGATAGTGGACTCCATATAACATCTTCTTGCAATAACGAAAGTGATAATATCCTCCTAAGCTAGGAAACTGATAAAAATAAATATTGTGGACAAGGGAGGATTATAATAATCCAAAAACCCCCTCTTAATCCAAAATTGGATAACCTAGGCCCTAGAAACCGAGACCAAAGGTTACCCATACAATTAAAAATGAAAATTAATTGCTCAATAAACTAAGGAAACTGGGAAAACCTCATGGGAAAAAACCCCCCTCAAAATGAACAGTAGGGAACTGAATCAATCCTTCACTTAGCCCTCACACTAAGATAAGGTCTAAGATATAAAAATATCCTCTAATTGAAATACTTTGTAAAAATATCTCTACAACCTACTCCTCTCTAGGGAATTAATGTAGTGTGATGATCCCATTGTGCACTTTTTCCCTTATACAATGCAAGTGAACCTCTACTCCGTCTTCAAATCTGATTCCAGATAGGAAAAGAAATGTTGTTGATTTTGCAGTCATACTTGTACCTTTAGAACCTATGTGACCGTAAGAAAGACTCTATCTTTTCATGCCCGGGGGATTTATTGAGCCCATACAATGAATTCCTTGACTTGCATACCAAGGAATGATCATTATTGTACTCCTTAGGTTGTTCCATGTAGATATCTTCTTCCAAGTTATCATGTTGAAAGGAACTTTTGTATTTTCCCTCTGGAGGAAGAGACAAAATATCCAATGTCTCATTGTTCTACGGTAACTCATATTCCTAATCCATGAGATCCTGCCATGGTGGATTATGGAAAGCCTCTTTGTAGGGTTGTGGATCGAACCCCACCATCATGTAGCACCTCTATAGGGGAAGTGTATCTATATGACATAGTGCAAGGTTCTCATATTGAAATTGAGATCTGGTTCTCCTTTTGTCGGATGGATCCCCAGCTATTTTCCCAGCAAATTCAATGAGTTTTTTTATCCCATTTATGCCTAGGATTGGGAGCAGGAACTAGATATTGATCTATATCTTATTGAATTTCATTATTAATATCAATATTTGATTCAACTCGGTCCTCATCTTCAAATTATGAATCATCACAAGAAACATTATCATGTACAAATGGTTTAGGTAGAGTACATTTACCTTCTTCTCAACTGGTTGCAGATCTTGCAATGGATCTGAGTGTGGAATAAAGTGTGATAAATCATATGCCTTGGAGGTATGGTTTGCAACACCTTTAGCTATGAGCTTCCCAGCAGATATATTTGAGACTCAACTGTGTCAGGTCAAAAAACAACTCTCTTTGGCAAACCAGTGTGTGTCATCTAATAAACATAAAACAAATTTGTTGTTAAAGAGTCACATACATAACATTTTTTTAACACTCCATGTTCAGGTTGTATTGTGCCCTTCCCTATATCTTGGACCTGAGTATCATCTCCCATGTGAATACTTGGACCATCAGTGAGATTTAATGAAGAAAATGACTCTTTGGAGGAAATCATGTGGTTGGAGGCTCCAGAATCAATGAGGATATCTTGATATTTTGGAAATCCAACCTTCAGTGCATGTCATCTCTCATGATCATCTTTCTCACTTCAGTATTCCTTGCACCTTACAGGAGGGAAATATTGTGTTATTCAAGAAGTCAAACCATTTGATCTAATTTTTTCTTCATACATAAATTCTCTGGATGGTTTCCCTTCTTGCAATAGTTACACCTGGTATTTTCAATTTTTTTTGCTTGTCCTTCTTGGAACCCGAGGATCCATATGATGCATCAAGCTTCTCCTTTGATTTGAATTCAGAATTTTCCTAGTCCCTTCCCTTATGCTTCCATTTTTCTTGCGCATTCTTTGACTCCCCATCTAAAATAACCTGATTCTTGGATTCTTTTAGGGCTCCCACTTGGATCAACTTATATTTTTTCTAAAAGGATTCAGTGAATGCATCAAGTCAAGGAATTCGCCAGCTTGGAGTTGTCAATCTCCTGAAGTGGAAGGTGGACACAAAAACTAAAACTTCAGGGCCAAGCTTACTCAGAATGGATATCACCAGTTGCTCATCCTTCTTGTCAATTCCATATTATTTGCACTGCATGAGCAAAGACTTGAATTTGGTGAAAAATTGTTGTATGGTTTTGAAATTGTTGGATTGAAGAGAAATCAATTCATTCTCGAAAATGTGGTCTCTTAGCTCATCCTGGTTTCTAAGAAATGATTTGCGCTTCATCCATACTTCCCTTTGGGTTTTAAATCCATCAATATGGAAGAGAAACTCTAATGAAATATGAATACACATAAACTAAAAGCTTCATCAAAATTATTCAGGTACTTTTATTTCTCTAAAGATTGTTGGGGTTCCAACTCCTAGCCCATTATGACCCTATACAGACCCTTGTTGCACAAGACTATCTGAATATCTCCCCTCCAATACAAATAAGTGAAGGTTGTAACGATTCTTGGTGTCAACACAGCTGAATTCTCCATTTCATAGTTGTAGAAGCAACACAATTCTTCTAAATTATTCACAAAACCTGCATAAAACTTTCAAATTGGAGATAAACCAACTTTATAGAGATCTAATAGCGTGTAAAATTATCAATTCCACAATATCTTCAGGCTATATTGAATCTTATTGTGAAATAAATATAAAGGAGGATGAATTACAGTGTTAAAATTGATAAACATGCATACTGAAATTAACCAGAAAAGGAACACTCAATTGACACCAATAGATGGACACAAAAATCATTAATCTGAGTACAATACATCCATGATACAAAGAAGTAAATTTGAATCCTCTAGGAGTGATTCAAATCCCAAACTCTAGATGACTCTACATTACTAGCATAGGAAAAATCACCATTGAAGAATCACAAGCACAACTCCAGACATCTGAAACAATTAATAATCACTTAACTAGCCTTTGTAGGTGAGAAAAGGTGGCTTTATCCTCAAATCATGATAAAGAGTTGCATATTCTAACTCAGAGTGAATTGAAGGTGGCCCATTGGATCCTTACTCAACACTAAATAGGGTGAACTAAAGGTGGCCCAATGTATCCTGACTCAACACTAATTAGGGTGAACTGAAGGTGGGACTCCCATAACTCAGTGTGGCCTCCTAAAATCTAGGGATTGGTCTCTGGATATCATAAACTCATGCATGAGTGTGCATTAGGTGGCTAGTGGGCCCTAGTTAAATTTTGAATGCACTAATGAAAGTGATAATATCATCCTAAGCTAGGAAACTGATAAAAATAAATATGGTGGACAAGGGAGGATTATAATAATCCTAACAAAGAGAGAGGGAATACCACTAGACCTAGGTCAATATTGATTAAAAGAGGTTAGATATATGGTTTTACCCCTTATATCCCTCTAATAACTAAATTCTCTCCTAAAAAATGGTTCCAAATGATGTGTAAACATCAAAAGTTGGGGGTGTTATCTAATAAAACCACTCCAAAACCAAAATTGCTTCACCAATACCATGTGCCATGTGCTCCTAAGGTCCAACATGGGTCAAAAATCCTAGAGTGCTTCATCAAACATGTCAAAATATCCTTAAATGGGACATAAGTGTGATACAATCCATCAATAATGACATGGAATTTTTTAGTGTGTAACCACCTCTCCTTAACTCATGTCAATGATCTAAGCATCTGCCAATAAGGTAAAACCAAGTGTTGAAAATAGATCCAAAAATGTGAAAAAACAGTCGAAAAGATTACCCTATATCTCTAAAACCCCTAGGAATGTCAATAATCACTCTCCACCTTTGGAAAAGCATCAAAAATAAATTTACAACCATATATGTCACTTCCCAAACAAATCTCTGATGAGTGAGATCGACCATCCTGAAGATAGGGTACCAAATTATTGAAAAATGGCCCATAAAGATGACTCTAGCACTCCCAAACTACTAGGAATCGATTTGAGAGTTATATACCATTTGAAAGGTATTACATAGATATTTGTAATCATATAAAATATGTGTTAATCTAATCTAGTTCGTTGCAGAACCAAGGGTTTGGAAGCAAGGTCATGTTTTGCTTAATTCGCCCTAGGATAACCATGAAAAAACACCTGTAAAATGTCAGAAAAGATTAAGAGATCAATTCCACCATGAAAATCATCAACATACCATCCAAAACCTCATCAACCAACATGAAGCATCCAAAACGTCGTCAACCAACAAGAACAAAAGGAATCAAATATTAGGAATTAGCCATGGGTTTGTATCTAAATAATCATCAACATGTCACCCCCGCTAAGAATCATGATGAAAATTATGAGTGGATACCCATGAAAAATTGGGGGTAAAACCACCCTATCAAGCCACAAGGTTAATTTCTTGGGAATATCCCCACTCATAAAAAATACAAAAATATTGATCATGTAACCCCCATCCTGACTATGGATAAATATGTGAAATCAAATGCGAGGCATTCGTATCCTCAAAGGAAAAATCAAACATTGAAAAATGAAAACCAATCAAACATGGATAATGAAATATAAAAAACCATTGAATAATTTTGAAAAGGGTCATTAAATACCACCATATCCCCAATGTTTGTTCTCTTGACATTTCCAAGAGGAATTACCCTCAAAATGTTTAATAGAACAGATGAGTGACACTAAAGGTTTTATTGGATATTAGGTTTTTATTATACACTTATGGTTTCCTACATTTTATGTTGGCCACCTCCATTATGTTTGGATTCACCGTATCTTCTATGATCAAGAGGATCCCCCACTCAATCATCCTTCAAGGATGTTCTCTGTAATTCCCATACTTCCACGGGTCATGATTTTGCTAAAATGGAAAAAGACTATATCCCTGCAACCTTTTCCAAGGTGCTAGCAAGAAAGGAGCATGTCTAGTCACAATAGTCATGATTGAACTTCAAGAAAATGTGGTGGTGTGTCTAAAAACATTATATGACTCTCTAATCTATGTAGTCACCTAGGGACATTTTGGAGGTAGAATCCAATACATGATGCACCATGCCATCATCAACAAATTTTTCAGCATGTGGCCCTAAAAAGCAATGATAAAATGATAGGTCAGGACCCATTGGAATCTTAAAGGATATCTAGATATTAAGCTACGTACAAAAAAAAAAATCCATCGCTATTTTATCGTGCTGAAGATAGAGAGGTTATTTCTGAAAAGGCACATATTTTTCAACTATGTTGGAATGCAGATGCAATACTGCGTGGAGATATTTGATCCAAACAAGGAATATTTCCCAAAAACTTCAGTCCAAATAAGACTCTACTCCCTAATATTAGAGTTCTAGGATGATAAAACTCTAATGAGAATTGGAAACACCCCAGGGTCCTATGTCAAATATTTCAAGGCTACCAAGTTAGTTAAGTGCACTTCTTATGTTAGAATTTGTGTTTATATTAATATATCATAAACCTTCCCAATTGTCTTAGCAATATCCTTCATAGACATGGAATGGATTCAAACCCTAGATTATGAACACATCCCTTTATGATGCCACAAATTCAATGATCGTGACAAATTATTTCAAGATTATTTCCTCAACTAGGAATCCATAAACAAGCATAAAGGTGAAGTTAAAGATGTGTAAGGATTTTCCACTATTCAAAGCAATAGAAAATAAAACATGCGACTATTTATACCCACTCAGGACCTAAAGTAAGCAAATGAATTCCAAGAAAAAAATAAACAACTTGCTACGTCATCTTAGCAAACCCCCTTTAACCCTATCCAATCACAACCAATCTCTACTCCAACCCAAAAAATCAACGATGGAGGGAACCATGACTTGATTAAAAAGAGGAACATGAAACAAATACAAAGCATAGGCAACTTGAACCACAAGAAAAATAGGATATTGAATTGGATCAATATCAGAATCTGGAATGTACTCCCTCAATGGTAGACAAGCAAGAGCAAGAAAACCCAATAGAAACAAAATATGAATCCATTGAGTAGATATCATCAATGATCAAAGCAACCAAAACTATGGACTTGGAAGATATAGATCTCTCCTTTTTATGCTCGCAATGGGATGAAGATTACATAAAATCCTATCAGCAAAAGGGCTAGGTAAAATTTCAAGTCAACCTTCAAATGAACTCCAAATTAAGGTCAAAACAGTAAGACCACATCAAACCCATTGGACAACCAAGGTATAAAAAAATTATCTCTAAAAATTTCTAAGAATTATTAGGGAAACAAAATGGAATAAATAAAAACAAATCCAAATTGCAAGACGTGGGAAACCATCTCATTAACTGATGGAAACCCAAATATCTCAAGGAAAAATATCTTCTTCACCCCAACCAAGATAACTATATGGATTCTATCATGGAATAGAAGGGAACTCAAATCTCCCAAGAAACAAAAGAAGCTTAGAGAAAAAATAAATAAGGAAAACCCTAACATTCTTTTCATTAAATAAATGAAGTGCTTAGAGACTTACACTAAGTCACTTACTCGGAAGATTTGGTGGGATAGCATGGTAGTTGGCCTAAGTGTGCAAATCCTCTTGAGGGGATTGGTGATTCTCTAGAATCCAACTCTATTCATATTAGAAATTTAGTAGCTTCCATATGGTGTTTGTCAATGTATGTCAAGTTTATTGGATCCTCTACCTTTGGATTCCTCACAAATATTTTTGGGATAACTAACCCCCATAAAAATGAATTTTTTTAGACCTCCAAATATCTTAGCATCCTAGAAAGAATTGGGGGGTATTTTAACACAATAACAATCCTCAAGGGGAAAAAAGGATTTCATGTTCTTTATAGAATTTGCACCAAATTCACAAACAATATTGAATATCTTCAATTAATAGATGCCACCCACAACAATGGTAGTTATAATTCGAATAACAAGTGGGGAGGAATCCATCTGAAATAAAAACTTGATCACTTCCTTCTATCAAAAATGTTTGACAACAAAAGTATAGAATGGAAGTCCATCATCCAGCCAAGTCTAGGATTTGATAATTGACTAATTCTCCTACATTTCCTACCTAATCAAGGATCCAAGAGAACCCCTTTCTGCTTCAAAAAAAGGGGTTTGTTGATCCTATATTTAAAGGACTCATAAAGAATTGGTTGAATCATACAAAAGTTTAGGCAAGCTCATGCATGAACGTCTTCTAACAAAATATGGAAAAAAAATCGAATCATGCATAATCAAAGCACAAGATAAAATCACGGCCATGGTCATGATTAAATCCTTACAAAAAATTGAAGGGGGACTCAACAACTAGTTTGAAGTACAGGCTAGGCAAGTGTAGATTCACTAAAATAAAAAATCGATCATCTACTAGTTGAAGGATGGAGATAAAAAAAAAATACAATTTCTTCTGCAACTTGATTGTGAATCATATAAGCACTAACAATATTATGTGTCACGTCCCCTCCCCTCTACCCACTGATGGAGAGGACGTGACCAGGATGTTGTCTATCCAACCGGAAAATATAGCCCCATGAACATAATAATAAAATGCATTGAAGTAAAACACATGTACATATGCGTAATACATGAAATATACAGTGGAAGCAAATCATTAATTCAAGCATTCAACATGTTTATAATATTTCATTAAACAAATACATTGGAGGATTTAAAATAGAAAATACAAGAGAGCACTTATCTTGTAATGAGTTGTCCCGCAACTAGCTATGTCGCTGCAACGTTCTACCCAACCATAGACCAGTGTGCTCATCAATATCTCAACACCATTGCCACCCCCGATATGGGCATGATTTCCACAAGGAACTAGGGAACAACATGCTCACACATAGCCACAAACACATCAAAATTCAGCCAATCCAATCTACTGTTGGATTTATCATGCTGCTAAGGCAGTGGAAAGGATTAATTGCTAAGATAGTGAGCTCAAACACAGAGCTATGGACACCTACAAAATATATGGCTTGGCCTCCACAATACCTACACACCCAACACAAGGAAGTATCCCATTCACTGCTACACAGTCCCTCGTGCCATAACTTCCCTTCCAGTGCTCTTTGAGGTGTGCATAGAAAGATAACCAGCCCCTCTTGATATGTCTGTGAGGCTCCTCTCTTCATTAGTTTTATCAAGTCAATTCCAGGCCTCTTCCACTCCTAAGTATTTCATACCAAAAGAGGGATGCACATAAAAACAAAATAAATCTATTCGGTTGTAGAAAAACGTCCTAGGGACCAAAAATAAAACGGGTGAAAGGGAAAACAACCCTAAGTGGGAAAATATGATTTTAGCATGCGTTTATGGGAAAAAATGACCCATGTAAACCCCCAATTAGTGAATTCGAAATCAAAAAATGTCTATGGTAATTACGAGATAAAAATCAACTATTATAAACCCCAAAATCATGGATCTGTCTTCCCAGCCACTAAGCATGACCAAAAATGGGTTTCCAGCTTGGAGAACAATGAGGAAAATGCAGAAAATCATGAGGGAAATGCACAGCAAGCTCCATCTGCATGAGGAAAGGAAGAACATGAGTGAATAATGGCTTGGGAATGCATTTTTGGGTATTTACTTGCCCAATAAGTCAAAAATATGATTTTAAAAAATGGGTGGCTTCCCCACTTTAAAATTGACTGCCATACTCTTCCCTTCCCAAGGAATTAACTACCTCAACCAATTTCTGGAAGAAATAAATGATTGGGCACAAAAGACAAAATGGGTAGTTGACAACTTTATGGGTTCTCCCATTGACATTTGGCTTTACCCTATTAGCTCAAGGGTTTGAATATTTTCCCTCCCTATTCCTTGTGAAATCATGCCCCTGCCTCTTTGTTGCATTGACATAGCTAGTTGTGGGTATTTTTTTTATTAATTGCATATTTACATGATGTCTCCATTTATAATGTGCCTAGCTAGCATGATAACCACCGAAATCAATTTTACTTGTTGAACCATAGGTATCGATTCTAATTTTTGATACATAAAACGCTAAATCCATGGTGGGGCCTTGACCTTGAGCTCCTCACCATGATTTAATGACGATATTTACATATTTGCAATTTTAATATAATGGGGTTGAAATCAGGATATTACATTATGAAAATGTGGACTCCTGATGAACAAGATCTCAATGACCAAAATGATCTAGAAGTAGAACTCGCTTTCTTTTTCAAAAATATCATCTCTAAACCATCCATCGAGAGGAAAGAATCCATAAATAATATCACAGTGATCATTCCAAATATGATCACTTATGATAAAAACAACTCATTAAATCAGCATGGCATGACCATGATAGAATTTGAGTATGTGTTGAACGAAATGACACTTGATAAATCCCTATGCCTAGAGGGTTACCTTGCATATTTTTTTCATGAATTCTAGGATTGATCTAAATTAGATTTGCGTGAAAAAAATTGGATTTAGACTCAATCTTTGCAAAGATCAACACAATGAAGGTTTGAGACTATTGGCAAGGTAGGAGGCTGGGTTGATAGCATGAAGGGCACCGTGCCATCATGACCAGTCTCACCCCTACATTATAATAGTACTCCAAAGTTACCATTGGAAATGTCATAGTTAAAAATAGTTTGTAATGAAGGAAAAATATAAGTACTTTAAAAATAAATTAAAAAAACATGACATTATTACTCAAATGCAAAGATAAAAAGGACAAAAGAGGAGAAGCTCATTAGGAATGCAAATGATTAGACTTATTACCACACACTAGTTAAGCAATTCTCCTCTTTACCATTTTCCCATAGAGGAAGAGGAATTCTTTGGCTAAGAGTGGGAGTAAATACTACCCAAATTCCCATGTGTAGAAAGAAGATGAACCGGAAAGCAAAAGGGTATTATAATCGACATATTGATGCTAAATAAAAATCCAAGTTGAAGTGGATTGAAAGTTCGTTTTCCCATTTGGGTTTCCAATGTAAATAATGTATCCATGTGTAATTAATTTCCTTTGTGTTTTTTATTTCTCTGTGTTAGTTTTCATTTGTAGTTTAAAAAAATCTATTGCGTGACTCCAATGGCTAAAAATTAGTGTTCAAGATGTGAGAGTTGAATCTTTAATGAAAATTGTAGATTCATTACACTACTTGGTTCTACCTATCCAATAGAAAATGAATCTCTATTATTACCATGATTGGATGTATTTATGAGCTAAGAGGTCAATGGTTTTCATCTCACAGTTATTTCACTTTCGTAGGGAGTTTCCAAATTGGTAATTATCTATAAATTTTAATGTTGGGATACTTCTTCTTTGAACCTGGTCATTTTTCCTCTTTGTTAGGTGTTCACCCTCTGTGGATTAGCGAATTTGTTTCTTCTAAGCAGCAACCCTCTCCTTTGGTTTGTACATTTGTTTGTTGGATCGAGCATGTGTCGTGGATCATATAGTGTATATGGATTCACACAAGAGTAGTTAGGCATAATCTCTCTTGGTTGTGAATCCTCTCTCATATGTTGGGATGTATTCATCTTTCCTAAGTGTTTTTAATTTGTTGTGTTTTGTGTGTTGGAGTGAAAATATGGGTTGGAAAGTCATGTCACTCAATCAAGCATGAAAAATATGTTTGTTCTCTCTTTCTCTCTCTCCTCCAAGTCATCCTTTGGGTTGTAGGTAATTTGTTGACTTTAATGCATTGTAGTTTGATCTTTTGGAATGGAGTAAGCACATTCCTTCACCACTTTTTGTTGAATACTTTCATTACATGATTTATTTAATTATCATGGCACATATTTTATTAAGTGAGCACATGGTTTATTGACTAGGATATGTCTTATTAGGTGAGCATTAGTTTTAGTGAATATACATATCATTGTTTCTTAATTAGTTGGGATTTGAAGAAAATAGGAGAAAATACTTTATGTATTCATGAGTCTAAAGTGTATGCCTAAATGAAGCATGGGTACATAGTAGTGGTAGGTATGACTACTTGTTTATGAAGTTGAGAAATTGTCATGTTAACAAATTGCATTACAAGTCATTTCAAGGTCAAACATTGTGGGGTTGATGTTTGTACATTTGTTTGTTGGATCGTGCATGTGTCATGAATCATACAGAGTATATGGATGCACACAAGATTAGTTAGGCATAATCTCTCTTGGTTTTTCACCCTCTCTCATATGTTGGGATGTATTCACATTTCCTAAGTGCTTTTAATTTGTTGGTTTGTGTGTGTTGGAGTGAAAATATCGGTTTCCAAGTCATGTCACCCAATCAAGAATGAAAAATATGTTTGTTCAATTCATCCTTTGGGTTGTAGGGAATTTTTTGACTTAAATGCATTGTCGTTTGATCCTTTGGAATGGAGTAAGCACATTCCTTCACCACTTTTCATTGAATCCTTTCATTACATTATTTATTTAATTATCATGGCAAATATTTTTTTGAGTGATCACATGGTTATTGAGTAGTATATGTCTTATTAAGTGAGCATTAGTTTTAGTGAATAGACATATCATTGTTTCTTAATTAGTTGGACTCTGAAGAAAATAGGATCAAAGCCTTTATATATTCATGAGTCTAAAGTGTATGCCTAAATTAAGCTTGGGTACATAGTAGTGGTAGGTGTGACTACTTTTTTATGAAGTTGATCGATTGTCATGTTAACAAATTGCATTACAAGTCATTTCAAGCTCAACCATTGTGAGGTTGATGTTGCATTTTGTTTCAGACTCTTACAAAGACCCATCGGAACTAAAGAAAACTAGATTTTCCTCAACTCTCCATGTTGGTGAAATGGAAAGGTGGTGAGGCTACCATTTATGAATCATATGGTATCAAAGCACACGTTTCAAGTAGAATTGGTGAGGATTGTATATAAACATCCACAGTGACTAAAGGAGAAATGGGAAAGAATTTCCTCTAGGATTTTATAGGAGCAAAGGACCAACAATGATAGGGGGTATTCATTAAGAAAATGAATAAGAAGACCCTATTATCAGGTTGGATCAGCTAGAGTAGACCATAGCCACACTAATATCAATGGTAATATAGCCACTTGCAAAAAAGGGTGTAGAAAAATCCTTAGAACACAAGTTAGCCTAGAGGATCCAAATAAATAGAATAGATAACCAAAGTCAAAGCACAAAATAAAGATAGAGATGGGAGAATGCAACAATAGCAAACTATAAGTGCCTTTCTATGTAGATGAAAAGGTGGATATTATACCCTATGCAAGGGAATTCCATGCCATAAAACTTACCCAATGGAAACAAATCATCGAAATGTACTTCATTGTACGCAGTCACAAGCCTAATAGAGGATTTCATTTGCTTGTTGAAGTTTGAAGGTTGTGCTTTGGCATGGTCGGAGAGTGATGCAATAAGAAGAGCACTAGAGAATCGGCCATTGGTGATTGATTGGGAGGTGTTCAAGGACATGATCAAGACTTAATACTACCTAATTGGAAACATCAACAAATTTCATGGCATTACTTCAAGCAGAGACAAGGACAAACAATAGAGGATTTCACTAGAGAAAAAATAGAAAGAGAGCTATTTAGTTGGGTGTATCCCTCAAAATTGCATACATGTTGATCAAATATTTGGTAGTATTACTAATGTAAATCCAATGGAAATTTATGTTATTCAAGCCTAACATGATTTATGAATAAAGTGTTCAAGAAAAACACCTTGAAGGAGACAAGCTTAAGAATCAGTTTGATACACACAAGCAAACGAAACCATAAATGGAGAGAAAAAGGAATAACAATAAGAAGTGGAATGAGAATAAGATTGTGGTAGAAACAAAAGAAGAATAATTTCCATCAAGAAATAAATTATTTTGAGAGAAAGGGACACACTGAGGAAGACTACTAGAAATTGTACCCTAATAAGCACACCAATCATTTTCAAAATAGGAAGAAGAAGAAGGCATTGATCATTGAATATGTAAAGGATAAGGTGGAAAATACCTTATACATAGAAGGAAAGGTAAGCTTGACTACTCTTTAGAAGGAAATAGTATTGGTGTGTTGTGTCTGTTGGAGTATAGGTACAACTGCATGGTATATCCGCCGCACCTCTTGGAATATAAAAATGGGGACTAATCGACACTCCCGATGATAGGGCCTTGTGCCTAGTTTCAAATGGTCATCAACATCTGTAGGTTTTGGTGTATTGGAAAACCTTACATGGTATCAAAATAGAGGTCTCAGGTTCAATTCCCCCGAGCTACGTCGAAGGGGGGGTTTTGGATTATCAGTACAACCACGTGGTATAACCGTCACACCTCTGGGAATTTCCTAGTGATAGGGCCTTGTGATGGGTTTTAAATGTTCATCAAAATTTTAGGGTTTTGGTGTAACGGAAAAACTTACATGGTATCATATCATAGGTCTCAGGTTCAATTCCCCCAATCTACACTGGAGGGGGTTTGTTCAAGTATCGGTACAAGACCATGGTATAACCACCACACCTCTGGGAATTTATTGACGATATGGCCTTGTGTTGGGTTTAAAATGTTCATCAACAACTGCAGGTTTTGTAAGGTTTTCTGTTACACCAAAACCTGCAGATATTGATGAAAATTTGAAACCCAGCACAAGGCCCTATCACCAGTAAATTCCTAGAGGTGTGGTGGTTATACCATGTGGTTGTACTAATACTCCAACAGTTTCCATAAGGAGGAGGAGATGGCATAGTTAATATGCATCAAAATCCACATGAAATTGAGTAAGGTGGATCCCTTGTTTGATATAGGATCTCAATCCAACTTGATATTTACACATTTGGTTGAGAATATTGGATTTAGATAGCCATGACCATCAATGGCCATTATACCCCTTAGGATGGAAGAGACAATGTGTATAATTGAGAGTGAACAAGCAATGAAAATTCAATTTTCCATCAACTAAAACTTCATGGATGAAGTAGTAGCATATGTGATTCCATTAAATGTGTGTCATTTAATCTTGGGAAGCATACTTGTAAATGAGGAATTCCATATTTAAGAGGAGAGAAAACCAGTATAGGTTTATCAAGGATAGGAAGTCATGTACCATAAATGCACACAAGGATGAAACTAAACAATCTTGGATTAGTTCTCATCAAGCTAAGAGAATCGTTAGAGGCACAAAGAAATTTGTCTTCTTTTTTAGAGACAGAAAGTAGCAAGGAGAGTGCATTGAGTTGGATATGAAGTTAATCCTTGGAAGGATGTAGCAGCAAGTAGTGAAAAAAACTACAACAACTAATTTAATCCTATGCGGAGTTGTTCCAAGAACCTCAGGGGTAGCCACTTAAGAGAGAGGTCAAGCATGAGATACAATTGTTTTTTAAATAGCCACTACCAAACAATGGGTTTTATAAGAAATCCATCATCAAAACAAGAAAAATGAAGCAGTTGTAGTAGGTGTTGGAGTGGGGAGTCACCATGCACAGTATGTCATCATGTGGTTCACCCATCATATGGTGCCAAAGAAGGATGGAATTTGAAGAATGTGTATTGACTATCATGCCTTGAACAAAAACGTGATTAAGAATAGATATCCTCTAACAAGGATTGATGATTTATTTGATCGGTTGCACTAGGACAAGTTATTCAACAAGTTGGACCTTAAATAAAGTTATCATCAGGTGATGATTAAAGTATAATACATGTGGAATACAACCTTCAAGACGATGCAAGGTTTGTATGAATGGTTAGTGATGCCTTCCAATTTATGTAATGCATCTACAACTTTTCTAAGATTGATGAATGATGTGATTTGTCTATTCATTGACTCATTTGTTATTGTGTATCTAGATGGCATACTAATATTCAGTAATAATTGGTAAGAGAACATCTCACGTGTAAAATGAGTACTAGATACCTTAAAGAAAAATCAATTAATTATTGCTAATTTAAATAAATGTGAGTTCTAGAAGGAATCATCAATTTATCTCTAACACATTATTAGTGTAGGAGAGTTGAGTATGGATTCATACAATATTGCTATGGTCAATCAATTTTCTATACCTACCAACTTAACAAAAGTCAGAAGTTTCATGGGAGCAATTCAATACAAGAGAAAATAATTGGAGAATTTTTAGGAGTAGTTATGCCATTGCACACCTAAAGCCCTCAAAGGGAAGAGCTTCCATTGAGGTCATACACAACAAAGAGAATCTAAGGACTTGAAAAAGATGATTAGTAATGCTCTATTCCTATCCATTCCCAATTTATAACAACAATTTCAATTAGAGACAATGTTAATGGATATGAATCAAGGGAAATGCTTATGCAAGGGGGAAGACCGATATGCACCATTTAAAATCGTTTCATGGAAAAATATTTGACTACCCCGCATATGATAAAGAGATTTTGTGACCATGCAAGCAATAAATAAGTGGAAGAACTATCTCCTAAGAAAAGAAACCATAATACACATAGATCATCAACCGCTTTAGTACTTGAAAAGACAAAACAAGATGTAAGAAGTGATGCATTACAAGTTATTGGGATTCTTGAAACAATTCCACTTACTGATTAAGCATAAGAAAGGATTTACAAACAAGATAGTGGGAACACCATCATGACCACCACTGAAAAATATTGCAGCAGTTGGTGTGATAATGCAATTTCATCCATTTACTCATGATCTTTTATTGAATACTATGAGGGAGATGAAGACTTCAAATGAGTATACAAGCAACTAAGGGAGAGATCAATCACCACCAAGGAAGGGGATCAATATAACCTTCAGGATGGGATACTATACAAATTGGACAAGTTGTGCGTACAACAAGATAGAAGGATTCTAATTATGAGAAAAGTTCACAATTTTACAATTAGAGGACATTTTGGTGTGGCAAAGAAAGTGGCAAATTTTCAAAGGTATGTGTATTGGCCAAATATGCAAAAGCAAGTGGAGAGATTTTTTATAGGTCGCATTTGAAGGTACAAGAGTAATTTGAGAGAATCAAACATCAATATAAATCCAAACATGACTAGCACAAAGAATATTGTAATTTGTTTTTGGAGATAAGGTGTGTCTTCACCTACACGAGCAACGAAGAAGCTCAAGCCACTTAGATATGAACCGTTTGACAATATTGAACAAGTGAATGAGAATTCCTTCAAATTGAAACTTTCTCCTTATATGCATATTAGCTCAACGGAGAACGTGGATTACTTGAAGTTGTTCGAACCCTTGCTATATGGATATTTTACACCCTTGGTATGTGAAACATGACTATATGCAACTATTAGTCATAATTAGTTGAACAAATGAAGAATGCAAGTTTTTATATAGAGTTTGCATGTTTGTGGACATATGGTTGCAATTTTTCCTAAAAAATACTGTGATCCTCATTATTCCTCTAAATAATAACCATGGTCAATTATAGTTTCTCTATATAAGAAGCACAATTGTATCTCCAAAGTTATAAATCAGGAAGTAAATCTTGGAAATTGGGAAATATATGAGTGTAGATTAGGCATGGAAAAAACTTGTGTAACATGCATGCACTCTTAACTTTGATATTTCACCTTCCCAGATTATAAATGAAAGATCCATGGCTAAGAAGAGAGGATAGTAAAAGTGATATCATGTGTCCAAGATTTGGAAGAATTCAAATAGAGAAAGTGAAAGTATTCTGAGGTCCACATTTTTATTATTGAGGGGAAGCATTAGTTTCTCTAGTTGCACAGCGATTCTAGGTGAAGATCAAAAAGCCGCATGATTGGTTCCTACATGATAGAGATATGCAATATCATCATTAGCAAGGGATTCGTGTGTGTATATAAGGAATGAGCTCTAGTGAAGGATATGTTGCAGTAAAAAATTAGGTATTCATATTGTTGTATTGTTTCCTTTACAAATTAAAAAATCAATCTTCTTCCTACCCCCCTCAAAAATTTAAAAAAAAAATTAAAAAAAAAAGTTGTTGATCACGTCATGTGATTATGTTATTTTAGATGTGGTTTACTTTACTTGTAAGTAGCTTAGGTGGAATTGTTGATTGTATTGTCATTGATGCCAACATGGGACTTGCAGTGGCCCCACGGGAAATCATTGATGCCACCAACTACCTCTTGTAGTGAACAGGTATGGATGATCCCAGTATCCTTACATCCAGTTCCTTGGAACCCTTAAAAATATGGGTTGTGCCTTGGAGCACCTTGTGGATTCCTGCAAGGTCCTTGAACCCACAATGTTGGATCTTGGAACCACCACCTTGTTGATGATGTGGAAGACCTTGTTAATGATGTTGAAGAACTTGGAAATAGTGATGAACCCCTTGTGGATGTTGGAGAATCCTTGGATGGGTTGAAGAAACATTAATGACCCATTCTGTGGTTATTTATGTTTTTGTTGTGGTCATGGAACCCTTGTATATGACCTTTCTACCATTATAATGATGATCACCTTGATTCCCTTGGTGGAATTTTTGTATGGTCTTGGATCCCACTACTTGAACTTGATGTGGTTAGATGGCATGATGAAACACACCCTTGCATGTGTTGGCTTGGGTCTGAAACCCACACATATGGAGGAGATTTTGGACATTCTTGATGGCATGATGGAACTTGAAGGTCTTCTTGTGCGGTTGTCATGGTGAAGAATATTTTGAAGGAAATGAAGTGGTCATTTGTAGGTTGATGGGGCATTAGAACCCTTAGATATGGTCCTATGACATGATAAATACTTGGCACCCCCATAGATGGTGGTTTGATGGTCCTTGTACCCTTGAAGAAGGGGTGAAGATGTTGTGTGTGTTCATGGGGTATTGGAGACATGACATCTAATGGCTTGATGAAGAACAAACACTATGACATCATGACCTTTGAAGTTGATGGAATGCACATATATGCTGGCATGATATCACTTGGACACTTGTTACACCCTTGGATGATGATGTGGAGGACACCACTACTCTTAATGACTTGAGGTTGACTATTGAAGAAGGTTTGGGTTAAAAATAAATAAAATAATAATGTGGAGAACCTCCTGCAATAGACAATGAGAATGCACGATATAACAAAAATATTGGAACACAAAATAGATTCTATTGATCGCGGGCCACTTCGAGGGGGAAACCTCCTATGAGCAATCTCAATACAAAATAACTCTTGGATGATTTCATTGGCCTTAACACTTAGTTATATACTAAGTCTAATCTAAACAACTATTACTCCCCATGAATGTGGGATAATACAACATACTAACAGGACGACTTAAAAAGCATATGCGTCCAATAAAATATACTAACAAAATAAGGAGGAGGGTTGACACGGGTTCTTAACATCCCCTCCCTTTTAGAAAAGCTTTGTCGTCAAAGCTTAAGATGTGGAAATTGTTTCCAAATCTGAAGGAGTGGTTCCCATGTAGCATCATCTAGTTGCATGATGTGCCACTGAATTGAAGAACTTTGTGATGGACCGAGAGTGAAGCTGACAAGTGCGCTTATTGAATATGGCCTCCAACTTCAAAATGATGGATCCTTCATTATCCCATTCCAGTAAAACAATTTGTGTGTTGATGTTGGTTCCAATCACTTGCTGAATGCAAGAAGGAGGAAGTGCCAATTTATAAGCAACATACCCAATCTTTTGAAGAACTGTATATGGGGCATTTGATTCCCTTTGTCTTTCAAGGAGGATTTCTTGTAAGGCTACAGAAGAAGAAAAACCATATCACCAACTTGAAAAGTGTGCTCAGAACGGTGTTGATCCGCCTGTTGTTTCATGTGGGATCTTTCCATTTGAAGATTGTCCTGCAGGAGCTGAAGAATCTGATGTCGGTTTTGAAGAACCATGTCAATTTCCTGAACTGGTGAACTGCTAGGGGCAGATGGAAGGTGTACTGGAGGTGCATGACCATAAACTGCTTCATAAGGAGTCATTTTAGATGTAGTATGGTAGGAATTATTGTACCACCATTCAGCCACTTTTCCCACTGATGTTGTTCTTCAGAGGTGAAACAACGAAGATAATTTTCCCAATATTTATTGGCGATTGTAGTCCGACCATCTATTGGTGGGTGACAAACTGAACTCATATGGAGTTTAGTGTCAGTGAGGTGAAAATGACTTGTGAAAGTTGTGTTGCAGGCTGAGACAATGGAAGAAGGAATATCTGGTCCATGAAAATTTGTGTGATTGAATAGGTGGTATATGGATGGTTGAGAGCACAAAAATTACTATATTTGGAGAGTCTATCCACCACAACCAAGATTACGGTCATCCCTCCAAATTTAGGGAGCCCTTGAATGAAATATATCGAAATATATGTCCAAATCCTTGTAGGGGTGGGAAAATGTTTGAGCAATCCAAAAAGGAGTGTAGTTTCACCCTTATGGTGCTAACAAGGAGTACATTCGGCAACCATATGCTGAATTTCTCATTTCACCCCCTTCCAAAAGAAGTTACTCCATGCTAGCTCCTATGTTTTGATGAACCCAGAGTGCCCTACCGATGGAGAAGCATGGAGTTCATAAAAGACCGCATTTTTAACGTCTGTGCTCTGGGGAAGCACCAGACGACCCGTGTATCTCAAATAAAATCGATCCCAAGATGAATACGGTACCACAGAAGGGTTACTGTCCCACTGTTGGATGATTTCAGATAATGAGGAGTCATTGACATAGCCTTACTGAATAGAGTGTAACCAAGTTGGAATAGGCATAGAAATAACTGAAAGAGAAACATGGGCACCAAATGTGTGGAAAAGAGCATCCACCACAAGATTGTCATGAGCCTTCTTATAGTCATAATCCCTGAGTTTTCTAACCCATTTATGTTGTGTTGGGGATGAGACCCGTTGTTCCAGGAAATATTTAAAACTCTGGTGATCAATCTTGATGCCGAAATTATTCTCTAAGAGGGATGGCCACCACTGTTGTACTGTGTGCATAATAGTCATCATTTCCTTATCATATGTAGAGGTGGATAAATTATTTCTAGAAAAGGATTTATCGATGAATGCTATGGGATGTTCATCTTGAAAGAGGACAACCCCAAGTCCATTGTCGTAAGCATCATTCTCAAGAGTGAAGAGCTTGGAAAAAATCAGGCATCTGAAGGGTGCATCGGAATGAAAGATCGAAGGGGTTATTTGAGACTACTAAAGGTTGCATCTAAATGAAATGGAGCTGAGTGATGACACCATTTGAATTTGTCTTAAGGAGATTTTCCATGTGATGGGAACTGATGATGTTGAGAGAACCTGGTTGTAAGCCATTGAATGTGTGCTTGTTCCCATTGACTGAAAATTGCATCCATAGTTCAACAAAATCCCATAAGATGGGTCCAAGTGTGCGTAACCATTGAGTTCCCAAAATCACATCACATCCTCCTAGAGGCATGGAAACATGTTAGAGTGCAAGTTATAATCTCCAATAGAGATACACACATTGAGACACTTACCTTTGCAAGGTAAGGTGCTCCCATTGGAAACCATGACTTTAAAGATGGAGCAAGGATGGACAAAACTATCAGCTTATTTGGCAATATGAGGGTCAATGAAGTTATGGGTGCTACCATAATCAATGAGTATTGTAAGAGGAATATTCTTGAAGAAACCCTTGACCTGCATGGTTTGTGGGGTGGTGACTCCGGCTAATGCATGCAGAGATATCTATGGGTGTTCGTCATGAGAATGAGGGTTAACATGCGGCTGCTAAATGTCAACCTGATCATCTACTAGATCCTGAGCAGCTTCACAAATTTCAAGTGTAGGCGGAGAAACCACATCCAAGAGATAGAGCTTTTCTTCAGTACATTGATGTCCCCGAGTGAATTTCCCATCACAATTATAAGAAAGTTCTTTTTCCCTACATGCCTGCATCTCGGCTTCATATAAATGCTTGATAGGAGTGGGTCTAGGAGTTGGAGGGATTGGATGTCTTTGGGAAACCATATTTTTGAATGGAACAAAAGTGGATTTGGGGCGTTGTTGAGCCTTGATCTTGTCCTCTGCCAACTTATCCAACCCTAGGATTTCCATCATTGTGTTGGCCCTAGAACATGTTAACCTCAAATCGGATTGTATCCTTAATACCACTGATAAAACAACTCCTGTATAATGCATCAGAAAATCCTTCTGTGTGCTTGACTAATTTCTCAAATTCTATATGCCAACTCTCTCACAATGCCAGTCTAGTGAAGTTTGGTGAGTGCTCTTGTGAATTCATCAAAACCACTATGGCCAAATCGGTGCAAAAGGAGTTGGCAAAAATATATCCATTGGGGCTCGTCATGATCCTTGATGTACCAACAGAACCATTGAAGGGCTTCACATTCCAAATGAAATGATGCAAGTGGGAATTTGGTGACATCAAAAGGGTTATGCATATTAAAGTATTGTTCTTCCTTGTGTATCCATCCAATTGGATCATCACCATTGAAGCGAGGGAAATCAATCTTCGGCCCATGAAAGTTGTTGGAAGAAGAGAACTCGGTGTTTACAGAAGACTTAAGCTATTGTTGGTTGTTCATGGATGAATGTTGAAGATGGAGGTTGAGAAAGCTTTGATCCAGATCTGCGAGTTTGGTCTTGAGGGTGACAAGTTCTTCTTCCATTTGTCTATTGGCTCCTGCGAGGGTGACAACAACAAGAATTTTTTTTTGTGGGCGGGGGGGAATGGGTAGAAAAACAAAAACAAAGAGGGTTTTAGAAAAGAAAAATTTTGAGTTGGGAAAGACGTGAGTGGATAATTGGAGTTGACTAGGTTTGGGACACTTTCTGAAGGACGACGAAAAGAAGATGCGAATTTCAAAAGCAGGGTGAAAGAATGAGAAAATTTATAGAGAGGGACAATGAAGCAGAATTTGGAAACCAACACTGTGGTAAAATTTGAATGCAATTGGGTGAGAATTGAAGTTATGACAAATGTGGAATTTCGAGCTTCAAGAAGAGGAATTTGGGATAGGGTCCTCAATGAACGAAATATGCAGAATGGAATGATGGGGGTGACTATGAATTTGAAAGGGAAATGGAGCTAAATCAAGGAAGATATGGCTAAAAAAATAGAAATTTATACTCTCTTTTTTTAAGAAGAAGAAGAAGAAATGATCTGTGGCGGTTAAAGAAAGTTGTGCTTTATCAACTTGAAATGGAGTAAATGATCTATGAAATTTCTAGAATTATGTTCGTTATGAACTATAAATAGATATGGAGCCCAGGTAAATTCATATTCCTAATGGTTCAAAGGTATTCACTCAACCACCAAGGCTGTCTCAGGCTTGATTATTGGGGCAGTACCCTTCATTTCACGGCACAGGTAAAACTACTAACTGCTTGGCCAAAAACGACATCTCTTTGGTTTTCCTCATAGATGGGAATCTAGTCAATCTAGTGGGGGTCGTTGCCCTTTTTGCTTGGTAGGTCCTCTCAATGGCCAACTACTTTGGGGTTCCTTTGGTACTCCTCACAATGAGTTTTAGAGCTATGCCCAAGTACTTCCCAAAGTTAAGCGGATAGGGTTTATTCCCTGATCCGAATGAATAGTACCACTACAAGAAGAAGAACTACTGCAATAATCACAATGCCAGAAAAAATGTGGTAGAAATTCCACCCGATGCCCAAAAAAACCTGTAATTAGAGTTAGGGTTTTGAGACTAAATTTTAAATCAGCATAACCTGATCTATATTGCTCAGAATCGCTATTATAGCCCATTTATGGAACTAGAATAGTCACTCTACTTCTACCCACTCAATCAAAATGGAAATCTAGACACCCGGTCAAAAGAGTTTTGCTCTGCAATTTCCGCGGCCATCACCGAAATTCTGAAAAATTGTTGATTTTAAATCTACGATATCTCCACTTCCGAAACTCCAAACGAGATGTTTTTTTTTAAATTGAGTATTTTTTTAAGAGGAATTTAGATATGAAACCTTTTTCTTATGATTCTATGCAGAAAATTTCATAAATTTATCTGAAATTCGTCGCCCATTTTTTCCCTCTTTTTTTTTAGAAAAAAAAATCCCACTTGTTCCAAGGAAAGTGCTCCGATACCAGATGTGGAGAACCTCCTACAATAGACAATGAGAATGCATGATATAACAAAAATATTGGAGCACAAAAGAGATTATATTGATCACGGGCCACTTCGAGGGGGCAAGCTCCTTTGAGCGAGCTCAATACAAAATAAGTCTTGGATGATTTCATTGGCCTCAACACATAGTTATACACTAAGTCTAATATAAACAACTATTACTCCCCATGAATGTGGGATAATACAACATACTAACGGGACGACTTACAAAGCATATGTGTCCAATAAAATATACTAACAAAATAAAGAGGAGGATTGACATGGGTTCTTAACAAATACCTACAACAACCCTAAATGATAAGGTTGACCATTAAAGACTCGTGCAACAAAAATAACAATAAAAATACTAAATAATAAGATTGACCCTTTTTAAGTGGTTTTATGACAAAACAAGAATACAAAATAATAAAAACCTACAAGTCTGCCCTAATTTGAAGATGTGGACAGCATCAAAAAGGTATAAATACAAGCCATTCTCACACTCCAAATGAATCCAACGAAGATAATAGAAGAAATTTCGTTGACTGAGGTAAAATCCTAGACTGAAGAGGAGCAGTTGGTTGAGGTAGTGGACTGAAGAAAAAAAATCGGGTAGCATACACAGTTTCAAAGTTTGATGGAGGAGACACATTCTTGATTTTTATGGAATATGTTCTTTTGTTTTTGAACCTCTTTTATGCTTCTTGTGACAATCCAGTCTTAGACTTGTCTTGGGGTTGTACCAGCACACAGTTCAAGTTTTTGAAGGCATAGGTGGTGACCAGCAGGAGCAGCAAGCTGTGATAACTACACATGATGGTGGTTAGGGATGCTACAGCAGCACACGGAGGTCGTGATGGATGATGTAGCATCACATGGAGGTGGTTAGGGCTGCTACAGCAACTCACAAAGATGGTCTATGGAAGTTCTAACAAACATGGGCGGCTTGAAATTATCACGGGGAACTATTAGTAGTGTTTCGGCTCTGATTTTGGTTGGCATGGATGGTCTAGTTTGATATAGAACGAGACACCCAAGACTGTTGACCTTACAATTTGAACAGTCTAAGTTTGAAGTCATCTATAGTTATAAACATACCCAATCTCAATAAGGTATGTATTGTAAAGTAAATTGTAGTGAGATATACATCCATGTGGGAGAGATGAAATACTCAGTGCTACAGTGACATGTTCAACACCAATAATAGTGATGACAAGATGATGTATAGTGTACAGATGTAACAATAGGTTGTGGCAAGTGGTGTACAATAGCATATGATTGTGTACAAATATGTTTTTGTACAATGAAGGTATGATGATGATGTATATTCTATGAATCATGCATACCTTATGATAATGATGTATACTTTATGATGATGACTTATACATTGTACATGATGCATACTTGTTGATACTATATGATATGATGATGCAAACTATGATGTGATGATGTATGTTATGACTATGATATAGACTCTATGATGTGATGATGCACTCCTATATACTATGATGTACACTCGATGATATGATGATGCACACAATGATGATGATATGATGCATACTTGATGCATAATCTATGATGATGTATACTTGTTGACACCATTGTATGATGATGATAATGATGCCTTGTACATCATGACAATGCCTTGTACAATATGATGATGCTTTGATGATGAATACCTAATGATCAGTGAGAGCAGCAGTAACTATGGTGTACATGAGCAGATGACCAACAGTAATGATGAGCATATTGACAAGCAAAGAGTGATGAGCAGATATTGACCAGTAGTATTGATGACCATATTGGCAAGCAAAGAGTAATGAGCAGAGATTGACCAGCAATGTTGATGAGAAAATTGAAATGCAAAGAGTGATGAGCAGAGGTTGACCAGCATAGGTACATTTGTGTGCAACATATTGATGAAAATCATACATTGACATCAATCTTGTAAGTTGAGTCTTGCACTTGAGGATTGGACCCATCAACCCTTTCTTAGTTGGAGCTAAGAAAACCAGGTTGGGTCCTATTATAAGATTTGGTGCTCTTTTCATCAGCTGGTGTTGAATGTAATCATGAATATTTAAGTCTTACATTACCATAAATAATGCTCACATTACATATATTTTTGTGTCTCTCTCTGATATGATTATTGTTCTTATGAATTATGGTTAGTTTAGTTGATGAAGTTGATGATGTAATTGATAATATAATGCTTGATAAACTTGGATTTATTAATTCAAGGTGAAAAATTTTAAGTTGATGTCACACTGATTCACCCCCCCCCCCTCTTAGTGTGGCCATTGTGTTCAACAATTGGTATTAGAGAAGGCCTTCGTCACAATCCTTGCAAGCTTGAAGGAGATATGTGGACACATAATGGAAGCAATAGCAAAGTCATCAAGCAATGATGTGCCCATACTTGATGTAACATATTATTTCAGTTGAAGGAGCAATATGAAGGCATATCTAAAGAATTTTGGTGTTTGGAATATTTTGATTAATCCACCCACTTTATCCAATAAGAAGGGCAAGGCAGCTGCACAGAAAGAAGCAAACAAGGATAATGTTACAGCCTTGAAGGTCCTCATGGATGGAATTTTAAACTCATTCAAAGAAAGTGTAGGGGAGTACACTTTAGCTAAAGACATATGGTTCAAGTTGGAAAGCGAGTATCATAAGGGAATATCAGACACCAAAAAGATAGATCGGGAATCAGAAGACAAGCCCCCAGAAGAGGTCAATTAAGAAGAATAAAAGCAAGAAGTGGACTCTAGTAAAGGTATGGATTCTTTCTATTGTAATGATAGAATGTGTGATGAAATTGAGAAGTTTATTGCATAATATGATGAATATATATCAAAATATTCACAGGAGATACATCTCACTTTGATAAATATTGATCTCGGAGCAAATTGGTTCTTGAACATAGTAAATCTAAACCATAGTGAATTCATAAGGTTCAAAAAGAGAATCTTGTATTCTTTGAATGAATATCAGTAGAAGACCATGACAATGAGAGTATTGCTTATGAAGCTCAAACACAAGGATAAAAATTTGTTGGATCAGTTGGAAGGAAAGGATGTTCAAGTTAAACTACTAAAGACTGAATTCAATCAAAAGGAAGAACAAGAACAGCCTAGTGACTACTCACAAGAGCTTGAAGAAACTAGAAAGGCCAATCATGATTTGAAGACTCAACTAGATAAATCCAATAGGATAGAATTAATATTGAAGAATAATTTGGATGAAAAGGAACAGACATGTGGAAATTAATCCCAAGATGTAGAATAATTATACTCACAAAATTACTAGTCAAACGTGCAAAATTCCACAAAAATGAGACTGAATATGGAGCAACACAAAATTATATTGAATAAGTATACATCATCCCACTTATTGAATTCATAGGCTATCCAAATATATAATTACATCAGATATTCTAAATAATAAGGATTCTATTTGAAATGGACAAAAAGCAAGCTTACTAAACTAATCAAAATCCCCCATAAGTGCATAAATTACTTTCCTAATCCGTCAATATGATCCCAAATTGGCTTAGCGAGATGTACCATATTATAAGTGATGGAAATATATTAGATCCATTCTTTAGGATGTTTAAAAATAAGAAGGATGAGTTGGGCGAAAAACAAGGCAGTTACTCCAAGACTAGCTTTTCCTTTTTGCCTTAAAACTATTGCAAAGCAAAGCAACTCAGGAAAAAATGGAACTATGATTTTACTATTCTAGAATAACTAAAAAGTTTTCAAAATCATTTCCAGGATCTTTCTCAAGTTATCCTTTAGCCATTTTTATCATTTTTTGATTTCTAGGTGCAAGTGGATGCCAACTAGCATAGTAACGAATCTAGGAATAGGAGAAAATTGACAAATTAATGTCTCCTAAGTGTAACTATGGGTTTGATTATTATAAAACCCCCCCTTAATCCTAAATTTATGTAAAATATCAAAAAAGATATCAGATTATAGGGCCTAGAAACAAGGCTTAGTCACCCTTTACATACTTCTTTTCCATACAACCAACGAAAGAGGCAAAAACCCAAGGGGAAAATCCTCCCTTAAACATGGACATGAACAAAAAAAATTGGAAATATTGCTATCGATCATTCTTCACCACATGATTAGCAATCCCTAGAAGTGATTTTAGATTACTAAAGGTCTTCTCATAAAACACCTTGGTGAATATTTCTTCCACTTTCTCTGAAGATGTGCAGTAGAGTAGAGCAATGGTACCATCATGCACAAGCTCCCTGATATAGTGCATATGGATCTCAATGTGCTTGGTTTTTTGTCTTTGAACTGGATCAGTGGATATTTGAATGGTGCTTTGATTGTCAAAAAATATCACATTGGAATTCTCTGATTTGATCTTGCACTCTCCAAGTATTCCCTGCAACCATAAAAATTGAGTAGATGCATTCACAGCTCCTCTATACTCTTCCTCTGTAGATGAGAGTGCAATGGAATTTTTTTTCTTACTTGACCAGCTGATTGGTCCATCTGCAAGCATAAACACAAATCTTGAAGTATACTTTCTATCATTTTTATCACCTTCCCAATCACTGTCAATAAATCTAACTAACTCTAAGTTAGATTTTGCTGCATAGAAAATCCCATGAGTTCTTGTTCCTTGAAAAAAGTTCAGGATTCTCTTGGCTTCCCTCCAATGGATTTCATGAGGATGATCCATGTGTCTATCAGCCACACTCATTGCATAATATATAACAGCTCGAGTATGAGTCAAATAAAGAAAACACCCAATCAATTTCCTATACAGTGTATTATTTACCAATGGAGTAAAACTTGCTTCTTCAAGCTTAACCCTAGAAAGGAATGGAGTCTTGCTTGGCTTGGAATCCTTCATGTTGAACTTGTCAAGCAGATCTGGAGCATACTTGGACCTTGATCCCATGGGTTTATTGAGAAATTTTGAGTCCCAAGAATTGACTCAACAATCCCAAATCTGTCATGGAGAAGGCATGGTTCAGCGTGTCCTTCAAGGAGGAAATCTATTTCATGGAACTTCTTGTCATAAATAGGTCATCCACATACAAAAAAATAATGATTAAAGAACCATGTATCAGCTTCAAATATACATTTGGACCATATTTGCATCGAAATTTATGTGACAGCAAAAAGCCATCAATTTTGGCATACCAAGCCCTGGGGGATTGCTTTAGCCCATACAATGATTTATTTAACCTGCACACCAAATATGTATTAGAAACAAAACCTTAAGGTTTCTTCATATAAATTTTTTCTTTCAGATCTCCATTTAGAAAGGCACACTTCACATCCATGTGATGCACCTCCCATTTCCTTGAAGTTGCAATGGACAAAGCTAACCTTATGGAGACCATATTTGCCACTGGTGCAAAGATCTCATTGTAATAAATACCTTGAAATTGTGAGTATTCATTAGCTACAAATATTTCCTTATATTTCAAATTTTAACCATCAGCATCAAATTTGGTTTTATAAACCCACTTACACTTGACTAGCTTTCTCCCTAGGGGGAGATTGACTAGTTCCCATGTGTCATTCTTCTGGAGCGAGATGTATTCTTACTTCATGGTTGTTTTCCATATTGGATGTGTCTTAATATTTTTTAGGGTTTGATTCAAACATCAAATAGAACTTCTCAGCAAAGAATCTATCTTTCACAGAAAGGGCACTCTCAAATTGAGATCTAATCCACCTAGTGTCACTAGTATTCCTAGCTAGTTCCCTAGCTACATGAATGGTCCTTGCTGCCCATTTTGGTATTGTATGAATGTTAGTATCCAAAATTAAATCATCATTATCATACATTTCAGTATCATCAAACTCATTAGTCTCTTCACTTGCATTCAATGGTTGTTGTGATGAAGAGGACTCTCCAATTTCTTTTGCTACTAAAGGCTCTTCTTCAAAATGAACAATCCTTTCAATGAAATATATGTGAGTGCTCAATTTGATAAACTAAAAACCTTTAGAATATTCAAAATACCCAAAAAATAGTCACTCTTGACTTTGGAGTTGCAAATCCTTCCTCTTTTCAGTTGGAATTCTAGCCTAAGCCTTTGATCCAAAAATCCTAAAATGGGTCACATCCGGATTTTCCCACTCCAAGATTCAAAAGGAGTGATTCCATAAATTTTCTTGTGAGATACCCTATTCTGGATATAGGATGCACATTTTATTGCTTCAGACCAAAACTTTTGTGGCAAATTTTGTGTCTCCATCATACAGGTTTCCATCTCCTTGAGTGATCTATTCTTCCTCTTAGCAACACCATTTTGTTGAGGTGTGTAGGGTTCAATAGAATGTTGCATTTGGATACATGCATCTTCACAATAATGGATGAAATAAGACTTTACATACTCTCCACCATTATCAGATCTGAGGATCTTGAGTTTCCTCCCAGACTGGTTCTCAACCAAGGCTCGAAAGACCTTGAAGAGGTCAAAAACTTCAAACTTATGCTTTAGGAAGTAAACACAATAGTACCTGGAAAATTCATTTATGAAGGTTAGGACATATTTGGCTTGACTCATGGACATATGAGGGAATGGACCAGAAATGTCACTGTGGATTAACTCAAGGGGTGCATAGGTTCTCTCATGACCGACTCTCTCATACTTATGCCCTAGGTGTTTTCCTAGGATGCAACCTTGGCAGACTCCTTTAGAAAACTTGATCTTTGGTAACCCTATTACCATGTATTTTTCACTTAAATATGAAAGATACTTGTAGTTTAGATGGAAAAATATCTCATGCAAAATCTTGCTTGATTCATTAGCATGAGCACGAAGAGTAGATGGGTTGGATAAAGGTAGGAAATGGGAAAACTTGTACACTTCCAAACTGTGATCCACAACACCTTTAGCTATGACTCTACCATTCGAAATATCTAAGATTTCAACATAATTGGGAGAGAAGACAACCTTATTAGAAGACCCATTTTGGGTCTTCTGATACACTGACAAGAGGTTAGCAGCAATACTTGGGACATAAAACACATCATTGAAAGAACCATGGTCAAGATCAATCCTACCCTTCCCCTTACAATCAGTAATAGATTCATCTCCCAAAAAAAAATTTTACCTTTCGAATCATCAAGAAAGGATAAATTCTCCCTTGTTGAAACCATGTTCCTTGAAGCTCCAAAATCAATGATGAAGGTAGATGATTTCGAACTACTGGAAACCAAGGCATGAACTCTCTCCTTGTCATCTGAATTTGATCCTCCTTCCCTCTTCTTTGCGCATTCAAAAAGGGAGATGTTGTTCTTCTCTGGGAGTTGTTCAACATGTCAATTTTCTTCTTCATACAAGAGCTCTCATGATGATAACCCTTACTACAGTATGTGCAATTTCTCATTTCACCTTTATTCTACTTCTTCTGGAAGTTCTTCTTGGAGCTTGGTGACTCCTCTTGATACTTGGACTTGTCTCTCCTTTGTTCAGGTGGATTCTTTGAATTGGATTTCTTCTTGCCTTTGGAATCCACCCTCGAATTTGTAGCTACCAAAGCTTGGTCTTTGGAAGGTTTGATGGTGCCCATCATTACCAATTTATCTTGCTCTTGAGTGAGGGATTCCATGAAGTCAGCAAGCTTAGGAATATTCAATTTATGTTGTCAATTTGGTGGCAGGGAAGGTCAAAACAAACACAGAGTAGTCAGGACCAAGCTTTTAAAGTATGGTCAAGACTAGTTTTCCATCCTTCTTTTCGATTCCACACTGTTTGAGCTGCAGAACAACGGACTTAAACTTGTAAAAGTAGACTTGCAAGGATTCGAAGCTACTGGGACTCAATGAGATCAACTCATTCTCAAGGTTATGTCCCCTCATTTCATTTGTCTTTCTAAATAGAGTCTCAATCTTCTCCCAAGCCTAATTTGGTGATGCCAATCCATCAATATGGAAAATGAGGTCTCTTGAAATGCTCAAACACAAGAGACCATAGGCCTCATCCCTCCTATTGTGCCATTTAGTTTTATCTGTTGTTTCATTTGTCTCAGCCTCAATTTCCATGGTCACTCTGTAGATGTATTTACTCCTAAAAAAAATCTCCATCTTAGCCTTGCATTCGAAAAATCTGAATGGAGTCAAGATGATCCTTTGAGATTGATCCATATCTCAGCAACTGCACCTTTCAACCAACAGAATGTGCTCCCATGTAGTGATGTCGATCCTACAATATCAATTTGGAAGGAGAATAATTGAACTACCAAGGCTCCAATACCATGTGTAAATGAATCCCAAGTTGTAGAACAATTACTCTCACAAAATTACTAGTCAAACATGCAAAATTCCTCAAAAAGGAGACTGAATATGAAGCATAACACAAAATTCTATTGAATAAGTGTAAATAATCCAACCTCATGAAGTCATAGGTTGTCCAAATGTATAATTAAATCAGATATTCAAAAGCATAAGTATGTTATCCGAATTGGACAAAAAGCATGCTTACTAAACTAGTCAAAATCCCCCATAGGTGCATAAATCACTTTCCTAATATCTCAATATGCTCATAAATTGGATGATTGAGATGTACCAGATGATAAGTGATGGAAAGCTATCAGATCCATGCTTTTGGATGGAGAAAAATAAGGAGGATGAGTTGGGAAAAAAACAAGGCAGTTACTACAAGACTAGATTTTCCTTTTTTCCTTAAAGCTGCTAAAAAGCAAAGCAACTCAAGAAAAAGAAGAATTGTGCTTTAAATATTCTATAATGATTGCAAATTTTTCAGAATATTTTCCAAGATATTTCTAAAGCACTCCTTTATCTATTTTTAGCATTTGTTGACTTCTGGGTGCAAGTGGATGCCAACTAGCATAGTAAGGAATCTAGGAATAGGACAAATTTGACAAATTAATGTCTCCTAAGTGTAACTATGGGTTTCATTATTATAACAAGACAATACAAAAGTTGGAGATGGAGGTATTTGGTATCAAGAAGAAAGGTAAAAATGATTATCTCTTTGTCAAGTTCAAGGATAGATCTATTGTCCTAGATAAGATCTTGGATTTCCAAAGATATCCATTTGACAAGATTGGCCTTGGTTCATGAAGGAAGGAGAAAAATCTGAAGATGGCACTTGGTCTCCCAAGATTATAAAAGTAGGTCCATCATCATCCAGATCTTCTCCCCATGCACCTACACATGACAACAAAGACTTTCAAATTTCAAGAATGCATCAAGAAGTTAGGCATATTCCTCCAGGAAAGCTCAGAAAAGAAACAACTACAAGACGGAACCACAATCCCCAGTATGAAAATGGCTTTAATGGTTATTTTTTTTCTTGATATAAATTTGGTCATAAGGCTATGGATTGTAGACTCTATGGAATACAAAGTGTTGGAATCCCCAAGGACAAAGTTAGATGTTGGACATGTAACAAAACTAGACATATTGCTTCTACTTGTTCCACATTGAGATGCTACACCTGTAATGGGTTTGGTCACAAAGCCCAAGAATGTGCAAGTCAAAGAAGTCAAAAAAGGAGGAGTCCTTCATACACATCAGCAAGAAGAACCAATGAATCTTGGAATAATACCATTGCAAAAATATTTGAAGATTAAAATCCAAAGGCCTATAGTCATGGACACTCTCAGGCATGGAGGAATGAATTTGATCAAATAAGTGTTGGAAGTTCCAACAGCTTAGTCAGGTGTTTGACATGCAACCATGTTGGCCACATTGTTGCATATTGTCGTACTATGAGGTGTTATAGTTGTAATGGATTTAGGCACAAAGCTCAATACTGTTGGAATCCATGGAAACAATCCATGGGAAGTTTCTCATACAACTCAACAAGGAAATCCAATCAAGATGAAGGAACAAATGTTGAAAGGACAAATTCCAAGAAGAAAGTATGGATGAAGAAGATTGAGAAGTTCCATAAATAAGAGGTTGATCATTGCAGGGAAAATGGTTTCCATACGGCAAGTCAAGATTAAGGTTTCTCAACAGCCTTAGCACACCTTGAGTTCATAAGGCTAGAGGATGAATTCAAAGGATAAAGGACGGCTACTCCAAGTATACAAACAGGTACTAGGATTGTGCATATTGACAGTGGGAGTAGTGAGTATTGATCATTACCTTCAAATGCAGATATGTGGTCACCCATTTCCATTGATAGCAAAGGGGGAGAGATAAAGACAAAAGGAAAACAAGCTCACAAGGGGAGCATATTTTTTGTCTTCAATGACAAAGAGGGAGATTATTGATTAAATTTTCATTGATTCCAACATGGGACTTGCAGTGGCCTCACAGGCAGTTATTGATGCCACCATGTCCCTCTTACAATGCATAGGTATGGATGATCCTAGTATCCTTACATCCAGTTCCTTGGAACCCTTACAAAGATGGGTTGTGCCTTAGAGCACCTTCTGGAGTCCTGCAATGTCCTTGAACCCACAAGGTTGGATCTTGCAGCCACCACCTTGTTGACGGTGTTGAAGACCCTACTAATGATGTTGAAGACCTTGGAAATGGTGTTGAATTGCTTGTGGATGTTGGAGAATCCCTTGATGGGTTGAAAATAACATTAATGACCCATTATGTGGTCATTTATGTTTTTGTTGGGGTCATGGAACCCTTATATATGATCCTTGCTACCATTTTGATAATGATGACCTTGATTCTTTTATCACTCCGGGAAACTCCTCTAGGTTGTAGCTAGAGGATGCCTGGAACTTAAATTGTTTTTAGGTTTTTTTCTGAATTGGATCAAGCCAGATAACCTATATAACCTCTCACTCTCAAGACATGCATGAGGCTCACTCAATCACAAGGATTTTAGTTACAACTTGTTCAGTAGTTTGACAAAAAGGTTCGGGGATGGAGAACTCACCAGGCTGGCAAACTTACACACATAACACATGCATATAAATGGCTAAATCCTGCTGAGGATGGTGTGTATAAATCAAATATCACTAAATAACCAATAGGATGACAGCTATCGGCCCTTTAATAAATATGAAAATTACCTAAATGCACATTCAGGCAATAAACACGGTAAAGAAAGAGATGGCTGAACAAATCACAACAAAAGATCGTATACTTAGAATAAACCAGATGAGATGCTTGATAATGGAACAGGCTCATAAATCCCTGGAGTCGAACCTTTATTATTCAAATAATCATGGGCTTTATAGCCTTTTACAAAATTTACAGATCCTGAAAATCCGATCTGTTTTACACAAAAATAATTGGAAGTAATAGTTTTTCCAGATTAGGGCTTCAAGCCCTTGCTAATTGTTTGTTTATTTACTATGAAGATCTAGTTCACTGAGCGGTCTTTTAATGACTGAAGTAGTAGCTGATAACCACCACTGCTGGTTCGATGTGGAATTGTCGCCAACAGCCAGTGTATCGATGTTTAACTGAAGTGATTTTCCTCATTTAATCCCCTGGATTTTTCTTTATCTTGTCATCACAGATTCGGTGCTCCAAGTCTCTATTTTTTCACAGTTTCGGCGCTCTAAGTATCTATTTTTCTGTAGTTTTCGTGCTCCAATTCTCTGTTTCTCTGCAGTTTACCATCGCGGTCGCTAATCGAAGGATTTTTCCTTTGTTCCATCAGCGCCCCAAGTCTCATTGGTGCCGCAGTTGCAGAGTTGAAATGAACTAAATTTCATTGTAATGCTGTCAGAAGTTGATTTGCGACGGAATCGGGGCAATATTCCTCTATGTCGCCAACACTGTGGAGATGTTTCGTTGAAAACTTGTCAATCCATAGTCTGTATGCTTTTAGATCACCGATGATCCTTTATTGTCATGCTTATCGGAGTGTTGTAAACTTTTTCATTTATCGGGAGCCTTAGTCTATTTTTATTTCGTCGTTGCGGCTCCCCACTTCATTATCTTGCCGACGGTTAGATGATTTCGAGTTTTGACGCCAAATTTTCATCTACTCATGAACCCCATAGTTTATTTTTCTTCCGCCGTTGTGGATACTTAGCGAACTAATTCGCTGCCGGTTAGTGTTTTCAAGTTCTGATTTATGCTTCTTGACTTCGACGTTATTTAGTTCTTCACATCACCGATGTTTCAGAACCTTTTGGCCTTATCCCTCCGCTATGTAGTCTTCAGTTCTTCCGATCGCCGAAGAGTTCATCTATTGTCACATGTATCAGAATGTTCCTTGTCATCGATCGGAAGCAATAGTCTTTTATCCTTCCGTAGTTGCAGCTCCGCAATGAAATATTTTGTCGTCGGTTAGTCTTTAGCACCTCCGACGCCGAAATTTTCATTCCCTCCGATCGCCGATGTTTTATGTTGTGGCGAAACCCATAGCCATTTGGTTTCCCGTTGTTTCGGCTCCTTAGAGGACTAATTCAATCGATCAAAAGCCATAGTCAGTTTGTTTCCCATCGTTGTGGCTCCCTAGGGAACTAGCTCATCGATCGTTAGTCTTTTAAAGTTTTGATGCTGACACTGCGGAAACCTTTAGCTTTATCTCGCTGATCTATGGTCTTTAAAACTTTTGATTGTCATGGAGCTACTTGGTTCTAAACTCTCCGACGATTTTTCTTTATTCCTTCCGATCGCCGATGGTTTCCTCTTCTCGCGGAAGCCGTAGTTTGTAAGTATTCCATCGTTTCAGCACCGTAGTGGACTAACTCGTCGATCCTTTATATTTTCAAGCTCCGATCACTGTTAAAAAGTGTTTCGATGGCAGTAAAAATTTTATCAATATGCCTAACTACCGAATGGGTCTTCCACCTGTTATTTATCTTCCATATTTCGGTGACTAATGAGATGTTCTGATCCTCGCCCAAGCCACTGAAGCCACAACTTTGTGAAATTTGCATCAAAAATAGAGGTCTTCAAAACTGTTAGTGATCTTCATATCCTTCTTTGCATCATTTAAATTCTTCATACTATCAAAAATAAAATTATTTTATTTTGGGAGATAACATCTGGCTCCTACTTGGGGATGGGAACCTCCCTGTGAGGTCCCAAGAACCCCAGACCAAAATGCCTTTCCCTAAAAGCAACTAAGTAACTTAACACTATTATTTATTGTTCCATTGGGCATGGAGTCTTATTCTGAAAGAAAAAAAACCTAATATCTACTAATTTACAATCATAAGGCCTCAGAGCCTCAAATAAAATAGAGTTTTAGGAACCGCCCATTTACCGGGCCATCAAATACCTCTTCACCTTCCAGATTCTGCAATTTGAAGGTGTTATTCTTATATACTTGGTCTATAACAAAAGGTCCAATCCATAAAGAGTCAAATTTTCCATTTTTCCCTTTGTCTTGTCTGATAGCATCCCACTTGAGGACCCAATCTCCGACCTAGAAGTTGTCTCTCTTTGCTCTTTTTTCAAACATGCCCTTTATCCTCTATTGATGAGCCTCTGATTTTTCTACCACTTTCTCCATGATCTATTGTAACTCCACCAAATCCATCATCCTTCTCATCATATCATTTGGTTCATATTCCTCTTCCTGAAAGAACTTTGCCACTGGAAGGATGAGCTGGATAGGAAAGATGGCCTCAGTGCCATAAACTAGTTTGAATGGAGAAGTCCCTATGGATATTTTATCTATCACCCTATCAGCCCATAAGGAAAACTTAAGCTTTGAATCCCAGCTTTTCTAATTTGTCTCTAGCAATTTCCTAATGATCCGGACTAACCTTTTGTTGGATGACTCAGCCAGGCCATTGCCTTGTGGGTAATAGGATGTGGAGTGCACTAGTTGAATACCCATTGATTCACACTATTTAACCAATGCCCCAGCTTTAAAGGCTTGTGCATTATCAGTTACTAACCTTACTGGGAAACCAAACCTGCTGAAGATGTTCTCATATAAGAATCTCATGATGACTTGATGAGTGGCATTTCTGGTGGGTATTGCTTCTATCCATTTGGTAAAGTAGCCAGTGGCTACTAAGATCCATTTATGTTGTCCATTGGAAGATGGATTTATTTCACCTATGAAATCCAGACCCCATTGCTGGAAAGGGCCATTCACTGTAAAGGCCTAAGGGGCGAGGATTTGAGTTGTTGCTTTCCTACAAATCTTTGACATTGGTCACAGGCCCTTACAAAAGTGCATACATCAGCAAAGAGGGCTGGACAATAGTATCATGCTTTTAAAACCTAGTGGGGTGTGGTTTTCCAGTAGTGGTGGCCTCCACATGTACTGGAATGAAAGTGATGCATGACCTGCTCTGCTTCCTCTTTATCTAGACACGTTAACAAAATCCCAGACTGATCCCTCCAGTACAGCAGTTTGTCAATTATGCAAAACTTAACAGATTTCAACTTAAGATCTTGTGCTTGGTTAGAAGTGAGATCAAGAGAAACTTCTAATTTAAGCAAAAAATTAATGATACCTAAGTACCACTCACAGGAATATATGTTCTCAGCTACTGGTGGACTATCATTATGATCTTGGTTTACTTATGTTTCAGCTACTACCATAGTCTGCACCTTTGCTAATCTAACACATGTGAAATTTATTCCCATCAACTCACAGTTTTCTTTGGCCATGAGTTTGGCCAGGCCTAATCCCTTTACCAGCTTGGTGGGTTTCACCTCTACATCAAACTCAATGATTTTGGCAATCCACTTAGCTCTCTTCCCATCAATGTTGGGCTAAGTCAAAACATCCTTCACTGCAGCTGAAGGGACATATGCAATGAACTTTTCATGGAGAATGTAGATTCTGAAGTTCTTCAAAGATTTTATGAGAGCATAAGCCTGCTTCTCAATTGGGTCATATTTCAGCTCAGCATCTCTCGGGGTTCTGCTGAAGAAAGCAATTGGATGATCAAGACATTCATCATTCTTTTGTAATAGTATAGCTGCCACTATGTCAGAAGATGCAAAAGAGAAAATGTAAAAACCTTTGGTGTAGTCGGGACTAATCAGGGTTGGGGCCTCCATGATGGCTTTCTTAATATCTTCAAAAGAATTTCTTACTTGGTCGGTCCACTTGATTTCTGCATCCTTTTTTAACATGGTTGTTATGTGCTTTAACAGCTCGAAGAAATTTGGAATGAATCTCCTGACAAAGTTTATCTTGCCTAAAAAGGACTGAATGTCTCTTTTTGACCTTGGTATTGACAGCTATTGAATTGCCTCCACTCTTACCAGATCGATCTTTACACCTTCAGCTGAGACTATGTGGCCTAGGAGCTTTCCTTCATTGAGTGCAAACTGGGACTTCTTGGGGTTCAGTGATATTCCATACCTTCCTTAAATGCTGCAAGTGGTTATGATGGCTGTGAGAGTAAACTGTTAATTCATCCAAATATATCAGTACAAATTTATCTTTTAGCCCTACAAAATCTAGGTCCATAGCTCTTTGAAAAGTAGCCCCAGCATTCATTAGCCCAAATGGAATTTTAGCATACATGAAGGTGCCCCAGGGGGTAGTAAAGGCAGTCTTCTCTTTCTCATCTGGGTGCACAGCAACTTGGTTGTATCCAAGGAAACCATTAAGGAAGTACATGACCCTAGCCCCCGAGATGCTCTGAAGCAGATGTTCCATCTTGGGCAGTGGATAGTTGTCTTTTTTGGAACACTTGTTCAGGTTTCTAAAATCCACACACAACCTTATTTATCCATTTTTCTTTCTCACCACTACTAGATTTGCAATCTACTTGGAATATCTGATGGGGATTATGATCTTGGATTTGAGGAGCTTGTGGATCTCTTTCTCAGTCACTGGTAATAGAAGGGGGCTGATGGGTCTCAGCTTCTATTTGAAAGGAATGGTGTCCTTCTCCAAAGGAATCCAGTGTTGGATGATGTTGGTGTCATACGTTTTTAGGTCACTATAATCCCATGCAAAGACATCAGCAAACTATTTTATCAAGCTGCAATATTCAGACTTCTATTCAGTAGTCAGCCCAGTGGATAGATTTATCAGTTTTGGATGAATTTGGCTGCCTATGTTCAGCTCTTGGATGGCAGGATCTAGCTCCCTTTTAGCAGGCTTGAAAGGGATGACATTGTGGTCAAATAGTTCTTTCAATGGTACTAGACCTCGGGGTATGTAGTTGCTGGGAAATTGGACTATATTCTGCTCGGTCACTTTATCTTTTAACTTGAGCAGTTTGGATTCCTCCACGTTAAGGTTTTCCTGGTCTATGTGTATGTCATAGAAATCACCTACTAACTGAAGGAATTTACTAAGCTCCCCATCATCTTCAAACACACTCCAAAATTTTACATTGTCTGGAAAAGAGGGTCTGTACTTGACTTGAACATCATAGCTGAGTATAGGGGGTAAAGGGGAAACAAACTGACTTGCAAAGACAGCCAGGGAATCATCCAGGTGATTCAAATCCCTAGGAATATATGATAGTTCAAAAAACATAAAGGAGTCTCTGAGTTTCCATATCTCGTCCCTGTAGGCCTTCAATCTGATATTTTTCATCTGAAAAGTGTTGTTGACCTGCTGTATGATGAGTTCTGCGTCCCCAAAAATATTTACGCACATGATTCCCATCTCCTTGGCTACTTTAACTCCCAGCAGCAAAGCTTCATATTCTGCTACGTTGTTCATGGTCTTGAAATCGATCTTATAAGATAAGTGAATGTTCTCGTTAGCTAGGGAAATCAAGACTATACCCGCGCCTGATGAGTTCTGAGCACTTGCCCCATCGAAATACATTGTCCAGATCGTTGTTGTGATTTATTCTGGCCACAGACGAGTGGGCTTAGTGAGCTGAACCGTCGTCTGTTGATTATCATCAATTTGCAAAATACAGGATCTGAAATCGGTGTCCACGGCGTAAATTGGGTGATTCACTGAGCGGCTCTCTTTGCTTATGATGTATGCTAGCTGATTTTCTCTGTAGAGCTGCTTAGTTTCCCCTCCAAACATGTGAATGGTAGCATATGTGAGATCCATCTAGAGGGTGTCGCCTAATCTTTTGCTCCACGACCGGGACAGCAAGAGGCCAAATTTTGGGGGAATATCAGCCATTACGCTTTTCGAAGGCATCTGGGTTAAGTTTATAGCAAGATCTTTGATGAGGCCCAATCATTTTACCTTCCTGGAGCCAAAAGAGAATAAATCATGGTAGGGCTTGGTAATTCTGAGGCCGATCTCATCCATCACATATTTTGGCATTAGGTTGTGAGAGGCTCCTGAATCCAGCAGACAGTTATGGAGGATTTTATCATGAATGTTCAAGGATATATAAAATGGTGGGCAGGAGTCCTTTAGGTCTTCAATCATGGGGCCTAGGGTTACAACAGGCTTGTCATCTTGCAGGTTCATGAAGTCAGTGTCAATGTGCACCTTGGGCTGAAGGGAATTTAGAATGGAGGTTTTAAATGCATCGTTCTTTATCAACTCGATTAGAGGGAATGGGATTTTCAATTTTTGAATTTCAGACTCAAGGTTGAAAGAATGATGCAGCTTATCTAGAAATATTACCTCCTGAGCTATAGGTTTGAGTTGGACTTGATCAAGTGTGGCCGAAGGTGCTGGTTTATGCAATGCTTTGGATGGGACAGCTACTTTCTTTGGTAAAATAGCAACCTTTCTAGTAGGTGCAGCAGACTACTTGATAGGTACAGCATTCTTCTTGAGGGGAGAAACCAACCTAGACCTCAATTGGTAACCTCCCTGATCATCAACCTGATAGACAGCCTCTTCGGTGATCTGCTCAGCAATCAGGGATTCCTCATATTTTTTCTACGTCAGAAAAGAACAATCCACCTCATCCTCCATGCAGTGGATATTGTCTTCAGCTTCTCCTTCATCTTCAATGAATTCTGGCTCTTCTTCTAATACAACATTTTGAAATGGAGCTCTTATCCTCTCGTCTTCCCCTCGATTTCTCTCCCTTCTGAGAATCTGAATGGGGGGGTTTCCTCTTCTATAAGGAACGAAATTTGGGTTTCGAGGGGCAAAATCACTTGGCCCTGTACCCCTCATCGGCAGATGTCCTTGGCCCCTCAATTTATACATTTCAGCAGTCAATTTTTCTAAAATATTGGCCATCTTGTCAATCTTGTTCTCTGATGTAGAAGCCCCATTATAGTCTAATGGTTTCCTTCTCTTATCTACCTTCCCTTTGACCTTTTGAGATGCCAGAATGTTTGACTCTACCTCTAGGGCAGCATCCTGCATGAGTGATAAGGAGGAAGACCTCCTTTCTCTGAGAAGTAGGCAGAAGTCAGAGTCAAAGGCATTCACATAGGTTATCATAGCTGAGGCACCAGTGGGCTTAATCTCAGTGGGGATCTTGTTGTACATGTCGTTGAATCTCTTGGTAAATTTGGAGACAGACTCACCGTTTTCTCTTCTCAGGTTGTTGAATTCTATGATATAGTAGAGGTGGTCTCTCCTCTCTCCCCGATGCTTTAATAAAATGTCATCTAAGGCTTCTATGCCTGATACTGACCCAGCAGGTAGTTCCTTAAACCACTTTCTAGCCTGGCCATCTAGGCCTTGCACAAAAAATCTGCTCCATACATCTACTTGTTCTATGTTAATATTTTCAGCATAGCTGTAAAAAGCCTCTAGATGTTCTTCAGCAGTGAAATCCCCTTCCCCTGTAAACTTAGGCATATACTTGAGGTAATCCCCAGTAAGCATGGCTACGAGAGGATTTGGAAAAACAAGGGGTGCATACCTAGCTACTAGGATCCTTTCCATCTTGGTCATTTGAGGGGTAGCCATATTGGAAATGGGTATGGACAGAGTTGTGGAAGACAGCACTGATGAAAATATTTGCCGAGAAGGCGGTGGTATACTTATCCCAGTGGAGTCACCAGGGATTGGATCTTCACAAGCAGCAGTGCTTGAAGATGCCCAAGCCCTAGATTTTTCTGATATAAAAAATTTCTGGGAATTAAGAGTTTTAGCAAAAATATTTCTTGAAATACTTGATGTAGCGTTCTATGCAACACTGCTGGTTTGTCTTAGTAAAGCCCTAGCTTTCCTCAATATTTCTTTTGGATCTAAAACGGGTGTTGTTGGTGGCCCCTTTGGGTTTGGTCTGGTACTTGGTATTCTTGAAGCCACCTTTTATCAATGGAGTAGCCAGATAGATGATTACAACCATAATAATGTCAAACCCTTGTCTATCACCAAAGCATGGATCTATGTCGTCTCCCAAGGAAGCTGAGCTTCAATCTCCTGTCCTCGGCAATGGCGCGACTTTGTTATCACTCCAGGAAACTCCTCTAGGTTGTAGCTCGAGGATGCCTGGTAACTTAAATTGTTTTTAGGGTTTTTCTAAATTGGATCAAGCCAAATAACCTATATAACCTCTCACTCTCAATACATGCACGAGGCTCACTCAATCACAAGGCTTTTAGTTACAACTTCTTCAGTAGTTTGACAAAAATGTGCAGGGATGGATAACTAACCAGGCTGGTAGACTTACACACATAACACATGCATATAAATGGCTAAATCCTGCTGAGGATGGTGTTTATAAATCAAATATCACTAAATAACCATTAGGATGACAGTTATCAGCCCTTTGATAAATCTGAATAGTACCTAAATGCACATTCAGGCAATAAACACAGTAAAGAAAGAGATGGTTGAACAAATCACAACAAAAGAGCTTATACTTAGAATAAACCAGATGAGATGGTTGATAATAGAACAGGCTCATAAATCCCTAGAGTCGAACCTTTATTAATCAAATAATCATGGGCTTTATAGCCTTTTACAAAATTTACAGATCCTGAAAATCTGATCTATTTTACACAAAAATAATTGGAAGTAATAGTTTTTCCATATTAGGGCTTCAATCCCTTGCTGACTGTTTGTTTATTTACTGTGAAGATCTAGTTCACTAAGTATTCTTTTAATGACTGAAGTAGTAGCTGATAACCACCACTGTTGGTTCGTTGTGGAATTGTCACCAACAGCCAGTGTATTGGCATTTAACTGAAGTGATTTTCCTCATTTAATCTGCTAGATTTTTCTTTATCTTGTCGCCACAGATTTGGTGCTCCAGGTCTCTATTTTTCTGCAGTTTCAGCACTCCAAGTCTCTATTTTTTCATAGTTTCGGTGCTCCAAGTCTCTGTTTCTCCGCATTTTACCGTCGTGGTCGCTAATCGGAGGCTTTTTCCTCTGTTCCATCGGCGCCCCAAGTCTCATTGTTGCCGCAGTTGCGGAAGTGAAATGAACTAAATTTCATTGTATTGCTGTTGGAAGTTGATTTGCGACGGAATCAGGGCATCATTCCTCTATGTCGCCGACACTGCGGAGATGTTTTGTTGAAAACTCACCGATCCATAGTCTATATGCCTTCTGATCGTCGATGATCCTTTATTGTCACGCTTATCAGAGTGTTGTAAACTTTTTCATTTATCGGGAGCCTTAGTCTGTTTTTCTTCCGTTGTTGCGGCTCCCCATTTCATTATCTTACCGATGGCTAGTGATTTTGAGTTCCGACGCTGAATTTTCATCTTCTCACGGACCCCGTAGTTTATTTTTCTTCTGTCGTTGTGACTAATTAGTGGACTAATTCACCGCCGACTAGTGTTTTCAAGTTCCGATTTCTGCTTCTTGAATTCGACGGTATTTAGTTCTTCACATCATCGACATTTTGAAACCTTTCGACCTTGTCCCTCTACGACGTAGTCTTCAGTTCTTTCGATCGCCGAAGAGTTCATCTATTGTCATGCTTATCAGAATGTTCCTTGTCATCGATCGGAAGCTGTAGTCTTTCATCCTTTCGTAGTTGTGGCTCTGCAATGAAATATTTTGCTGTTGGTTAGTCTTTAGCACCTTCGACGCCAAAATTTCCATTCCCTCCTATCGTCGATGTTTTATGTTGTGGCGAAACCCATAGCCATTTGGTTTCCCGCCGTTTCGGCTCCTTAGAGGTATAATTCACCAATGGTTAGTCTTTAGACCCTTCGATCACCAATGTGTTCATCTATTGTCATCGATCGGAAGCCATAGTCAGTTTGTTTCCCACCATTGCGGCTCCCTAGGGAACTAGCTCACTGATCGTTAATCTTTTAAAGTTTCGACGCCGACACTGCGGAAACCTTTGGCTTTATCTCGCCGATATGTAGTCTTTAAAACTTCCAATTTCCGTGGATCTTCTTTGTTCTAAACTCTTTGACGATTTGTCTTTACTCCTTCCGATCGTCGACGATTTCCTCTTCTCGTGGAAGTTGTAGTCTGTAAGTCTTCCACCGTTTCAACACCGTAGTGGACTAACTCGTTGATCCTTTATATTTTCAAGCTTCAATCACTGTTAAAAAGTGTTTCGATGGTAGTAAGAAGTTTAGCAATACGCCTAACTGCCGAAGGGGTCTTCCACCTATTATTTATCTTCCATCTTTTGGTGGCTAGTGAGATGTTCTGATCCTCACCCAAGCCACCGAAGCCACAACTTTGTGAAATTTGCATAAAAAATAGAGGTCTTCAAAACTGTTAGTGATCTTCATATCCTTCATTGCATCATTTAAATTCTTCATACTATCAAAAATAAATTTATTTTATTTTGGGAGATAACAAATTCCCTTGGTGGAATTCTTGTATGTTCATGGATCCCACTACTTGCACTTGATGTGGTTAGATGACATGATTAAACACACCCTTGCATGTGGTGGCTTAGGTCTGGAACCCACACATATGGAGGAGATTTTGGACAATCTTGATGGCATGATGGACCTTGAAGTTCTTCTTGTGTGGTTGTCATGGTGAAGAATATTTTGAAGGAAATGTTGTGGTAGTTTGTAGGTTGATGGGGTCTTAGAATGCTTGGAGATGGTCCTAGGGCATGAGAAAGACTTGGCACCGCAACAAATGGTGTTTGGATGGTCTGTGTGCCCTTGAATGAGGGGTGAAGATGCTGTTGTGTACATGGGGTATTGGGGACATGAAACTTAATGGCTTGTTGAAGAACAAACCCTAAGACATGATGACCATTGAACATGAAGGAACACACTTATATGGTGGAATGATAGAAATTAGACACTTGCTACACCCTTGGATGATGATGTGGAGGACACCCCTACTCTTGAGGACTTGAGGTTGACTATTGAAGAATATTTGGGTTAAAAACAAATAAAATAATACATACAACAACCCTAAATGATAAGGTTGACCATTAAAGACTTGTGCAACAAAAACAAAAATAAAAATACTAAATAGTAAGGTTGACCTTTTTAAAGTGGTTTTATGACAAAACAAGAATACAAAATAATAAAAACCTAAAAGTCTATCCTAATTTGAGGATGTGGACAACATCAAAAAGGTATAAATGCAATCCATTCTTGCACTCCAAATGAATCCAACGAAGATAATAGAAGAAATTTTGTTGACTAAGGTGAACTCGTAGACTGAGGAGGAGCAATTGACTAAGGCAGTGGACTGAAGAAAAATTCGGGTAGCATACACAGTTTTGAAGTTTGATGGCGGAGACACAATCTTGATTTTTATGGAATATGTTCTTTTGTTTTTAACCTCTTTTATACTGCTTGTGACAGTCTAGTCTTGGAATTTTCTTAGGGTTGTACCAACACACAGTTCAAGTTTTTGAAGGCTCTCGGTGGTGACCAGCAGCAGCAACAAGCTACCATAACTACGCGTGGTGGTGGTTAGGGATGCTATAGCAGTAGACAAAGGTGGTGAGGGATGATACAGCAGCACATGGAGGTGGTTAGGGATGCTATAGAAACTCACAAAAGTGGTATAGGGAAGCTCTAACAAACACAGGCAACTTGAAACAGTCACAGGGAACTATTAGTAGTGTTTTGGTTCTAATTTTGGTTGACATTGATGGTCTAAGTTTGATCTAAAATGATACACCCAAGGCTGTTGACCTTACTAGTTGAACAGTCTGAGTTTGAATTCATCTACATTTATAAATAGACCCAAGCTTAATAAGGTATGTATAGTAAAGTAAATTGTAGACATATATACATCCATTTGGGAGAGATGAAAGAATCTATGCTACAGTGGCATGTTCAACAGCAATAATAGTGATGACAAGATGATGTATAATGTATAGATGTAACAATAGGTGGTGACAAGTGGTTTACAATAGCATATGATTGTGTATAGTTATGTTTTTTTATAGTGATCATGCACAGTATATGCACATTGATATATGTGGACAATGATATATGATGAAATACAGTAAGGTATGATGATGATATATACTCTATGAATGATGCATAGCTTATGATAACGATGTATACTTTATGATGATGACTTATACACCATACATTATGCACACTTGTTGATACTATATGATATGATGATGCAAACTATGATGTAATGATGCATACTATGACTATGATGTACACTCTATGATGTGATGATGCACTCCTATATACTATGATGCATACAATGATGATGATATGATTATGCACATAATGATGATGATATGATGCATATTTGATGCATACTCCATGATGATGTATACTTGTTGACACCACTGTATGATGATGATGATTCCTTGTAAGCCATGGCAATTCTTGATACACTAAGATGATGCTTTGATGATGAATACCTGATGATAAGTGGGAGTTACGGTAACTATGATGTACATGAGCAGATGACCAGAAATATTGATGGCCAAATTGGCAAGCAAAGAGTGATGAGCAGAGATTGACCAGCATTATTGATGACCGGATTGACAAGAAAAGAGTGATGAGCATAGATTGACCAGCTATGTTGATGAGTAGATTGACAAGCAAAGATTGATGGGAAGAGGTTGACCAACAAAGGTTGATAAGCATAGGTACATGTGTGTGCAGCAAATTGATGAGAAATAAACATTGAAATCAAGCTTGCAAGTTGAGTCTTGCACTTGAGGGTTGGAATCCTCAACCATTTCTTAGTTGGAGCTAAGAAACCAAGTTGGGTCATGTTATAAGAGTTGGTTCTCTTTTCATTCGTGGGTGTTGATTGTAATCACGAATATTGAAGTCTTCCATTACCATAAATAAAGCTCACACTACATATATTCTTGTGTCTCTCTTTGATATGATTATTGTGCTTATGACTCATGGTTAATTTAGATGATGAAGTTGATGATGTAATTGATAATATAATGCTTGATAAACTCTAATTCATTAATTGAAGGTGAAAATTTTTAAATTTCTCTCTCATTGATTCACCCCCACCCTTAGTGTGGCCATTGTGTTCAACAGGAATGCTTATCAATCTGATGCATAAGTATTTGAGAAAGGATTTGTGTGTAGGTACAGGAACATTACAAAAATAAATGGAAATGACCCAGCACACTCTAGAGTATCAAAAAACCAAAGGAAACAAATTTTCCTCTCCTTTCTCTTTTCCCTTTTGTTATTTACATTGCATGTAGGTCTAAGGAAATAACTATTAAAATCTAGACCAACGACTATCAGACGGTCTGACCCACTCTCCATTGGGTCAACCTAGGAATGTTAAGGATATTCATCAATCACAACCTTCCATGTGGCATGGAGAAGAGAACCATTAGGTTCTCCCCTTTGTCAAATATTTTCCACCACACACACTTACATAATTGAAGGAAGGAATAGTTCTCTAGTAGTGAAGAATAGGTAACTTTCAAAGCAAAAGATATTTAGCATATTCACTTAAAGGAACGAAATCCAAAGAAGGAAAAATGGTATGAGAGAACCAAATTGAAAGAAATTCCCCTCACCTATCCTTGGATTATTTTGTGGACCAAAATTCTTCCAATGGAGAGATGTGATCCAAATTGGATCCAAAAAACAACAATTGGATTTAGGCTTAGTATCTATGGTGATCAAACCATGCAAAGTTCATGACTATGGACTAGGTAGGAGACATGGTTAATAACATGAAGGGATCCATGCCATCCCAACCAGTGCCCATCCCTAATTAACATAGTACTCCAAATTTAGCATGGGAAAAGTCATAGTTTAAGAAAAAAGTATTCAAGGGGAAAAAATTATGTATTTATAAATTTTTAAAAGCGTGAAAGTACTACTCAAATGAGAAATGAAGAAATGATAAAAAAGAGAATCTCATCAGGATTAGGGATCTAAAGGTTTGGAGACACTTGGCCTTCTAGCTACCCTAAGTTGAGTCATTATCCTATTTACCCTTTCCCCACAAAGGAAGAAGGGTTCTTTGGTTGAGTAGAAGTAAATGATACACAAATTTCTGTGTGCAGAAGGAATATGAACCAGATAACCAAATGGTATTGTAACTTGCATATTGCTAAGAAATAAAAATCCATATTTAAAATAATTAAATGTTGATTTTTTTTTGTTTAGGTTTCCATGGTTAATAATTTCATGTGCAATGATTTCCTTTGTGTTGTTTATTTTGTTAAACTAGCAACAACAAGGAATGCCTTCTTGCACACATGTGTTCTTGCATGCAGAAGACTTAAATTAGGAAGCCAATTGTATTTAATTATTTTTTCTAATTTTACTTTGGAAAATAATTAAAGGGGTCTAATTGTTTATTAACTTTAGTGAAACACTAGTTAAAGTGAAAGTGAAATTAGGGTTTCGCTTTACCTAAAATTATAAAAGAGAGATCAATTGGTGGAGAGGACACACACTTGTATTTCGATAGAGACAGAACACAAACAGGAAGAGAAATTCAGACAAAGGATTTAGCTGGGAAGATGGAGGAACGAGCAGCGGGATCACTGAGCTTCTTATAGTTTTGTAGTACACTCACACATGAGGGTGTTGAGGTTTAGCTGGGATTTTCCCAATGATTCTGTCATGTACTACATTCGCCAGGTTTGGGTGAATTTGTAGTAATTGTAAAAGTTCCATATTTTCTCATAATAAAATCTATATCTGACTGCTGCACTGATTTTCCCATCTTGGGTTTTTCTGGGGATTTCCATACCCAAAATAATAGTGTCAATATTGTGATGTGATGTTGTGATTTGCTTCTCAGTTTTATATTCTTCTGCATACTGTAAAAGATATTCATGTGTGGTTATCAGTAGAGATATTGCATGCACTATTTTCCCTATTTTGAATATTAAAGGAAAATTTATATGGTATCAGAACTCTAGTGAGCTAAACCTAAGAGATTTGCAAGAGCAATGATAGATCAGGGGCAGATAGACTCCAGGTTGCTCAGAACTTTCCTACATGGTAAGAAAGGATCACAAGGATCCTAGATGTCAATGATGCAGAGGAGCACATTGACTCCACGAAGGTTGCACCCATAGATCCAGTAGATCTAGCATATTGGAAGAATATTGATATGAGAGCCATGTTGATTATCATGGATGGATTGAAGGACCATATAGTCCCTCACCTTTCTGGTAAGAAGACAGTAGATGAAATACGGTTGGATTTGGAGAGTTTGTACCAAAGCATGAACGAGAACCAAAAGATGGTGTTGCAAGAGAGGATGTGCAGCACCAAGATGACCAAGGGAGAAGGAGTGGTGTCTTAGCTCATGAGGCTCACACAGATCAGAGATGATCTTGGAGTTGTTGGCTCTAAGACAGTGGATGAGGATCTATTTCAGATATCCCTCAATGGATTCTCTAAGCCATGGGACACCTTTGTCAAAGGTGTTGTGGCTAGGAAGAATCTCCCTGATTAGCAGAGACTATGGGATGACTCTGTGCAGGAGGATACCCGCATGGGTCAAGGATCAGGCTCATCCAGCAGTGCCCCATAGATTTTGGATGAGGAGGCTCTATCCCTTACAGGGAATAGAAAGGGTAAGGAAAAGAGGAAGAAGGATGATAAGAAGAACCTTGATGTGTCAAAGGTCAAGTATTTTATCTGCCACAAGCAGGGACACTTTTCCTCCCAGTGCCCAAATAGGAAGAAGAAGAGTAACACTCAGATGGTTGGATCTGTAGAGGTGGATGAGTTCACAGGAACTTCTATTAGTATTTTTTTCTTGATAACTTGTGTTTAAAGCACCAAAGAGAGAAGCATATGGTACATCGACAGTGGAGCATCTAATCACTTGACTAGATAGAAGAGATTCTTCATAGACTTACAAGAGGGTGGAGCAGGGATCCACGTTGAGCTGGGTGATGATGTGCGATATCAGGCACAGGGAGTTGGTGTTATTTTATTTGAGAGGGAGTCTCGAAAACCCCTCAATTTTGTTGATGTGTTATATGTTACGGGACTGACCAAGAACCTTATATCAATATCCACTCTAAAGGACAAGGGATATCAGGTAATGTTTTGTGACCATAGAGTGTACATCAGGACCAAGGGGTCAAATAGGAGCTTGGATCGGGTGATAGGAAGAAGGAGCAGGAAAGTGTATAGGATACACTTTGAGCCTACAAAGGCTCTAGTTAGCAGCAGCATTCAAGGTGAGTTGCAGCATAGGAGGATGGCACACTTACACCATGGAGCACTGAAGCATTTGAGATAAGCAGTCATTGGAGTTCCTTAGGTACAGGAGGAAAATCATAACCACTGCAAGGGTTGTGCTTTGGGGAAGAACATCCAGAATCCTTTCAACCAAAGTGAGCACAAGTCTAAGGAGCCCTTTGACTTGGTTCATTTGGATGTATGCGGACCTATGAGTGTCCATTAGTTCAGTGATTACAGTTACTGTGTAACCTTCATTAATGACTATTCCAGGAAAACCTGGATCTATTTCCTAAATATCAAGTCATAGGTCTTTGAAAGGTTCTGAGAGTTCAAGACTCTTATGGAGAACCAAACAAGAAAGAATATTCGGGTGTTGAGAACAAACAACTAGGGTAAGAACACTTCCAATGAGTTCATGGAGTATTGTTCAGCATAGGGGATCGCATTGTTCAAGAAGGAACACATTGTGCCCCATACCCCATAGTGGAATGGATTTGCAGAGCGAAAGAACAGAACTACGGTTGGAGAAGCTAAGGCCATACTATTTGATCAGGGATTACGACTATTCCTCTGGGTCAAGGAATAGAGGACTACAGTATACACTTAGAATAGGTGTCCCCACACATATTTAGGGAGGAAGACGCCAGAGGAGGTATTCACAGGAACCCGACCATATGTGAGTCACATTCTCATATTCAGCAGTGTCTATTATTGCCATGTTCATGCTGACAATAGGAAGAAGTTGGATCCCTTTGGAGAGAAGGGGTTACTTGTTGGTTACAGTGATATTTCTAGGGCATATAGATTTGACATTCCTGCTCACAGGAGGATCATTGTGAGTAGGGATGTCTAGTTTGATGAGGACATGGCCTTGCATATATCTCTAGACTTACCAGCTGAGCAGCAGCCAGCACAGGATTCGGGAGTCAAGTTACAAGAGCCATATGTAAAGGTACAAGTACAGACACAAAGCACAAGTTTTGGTTATCAGAGGCCCGTCAATTGGACAAGATCCTACAGTCATTGAGGATGAGCTGCAACAGGAGACAGATATCCAGCACGCACAGTAGGTTGACACTAGGCTAAGACCTAAGTGTTTTAGCTCCATAGTATAGGATTCTAGGAAGGTTGATCCTCCATAGAGATATTTTAGATGAAGTGTACCACCAGAGAGGCTTAGTTTCATGGCACTGATGACGAATTTGATTAACTATGAACCTTCCAGCTTCGATTAGGTTTCACACCATGATGTGTGGAAGGAGGATATGTTTGAGGAGTATGAATCCATTATGAAAATCCAAGTATGGGAGGTTGTGACGAGACCATGATGAAAAAATGTGGTGGGATACAGATAAATCTACAACGTAAAGCATGCAATAGACGGAAGCGTGGAGAAGCACAAGGTGCACTTCATGGAAAAGGGGTTTTCACAAAAGGAGGGTATTGATTATGAGGAGACATGTGCCCATGTTTCCAAGTATTCTTCCATTCATACCATTATCTCACTAGCAACTGAGATGGATTGGCATGTCCATCAGATAAACGTTAAGACTTCCTTCCTCAACGGACTGATAGATGAGGATGTGTATATTGAGAAACTAGAGGGGTTTGATGTGGATAAAATGGAGATGCATGTATGCAAACTACATCGAGCTCTTTACGTGCTCAAGCAGGCACCACGAGCATGGTACTCGAGGGTTGAAAGCTATCTATGGGAGATGGGATTTTAGTGGAGTGAGGTTGACCACAACCTGTACTTCTTGATAGGTGAGGTGCCTCTCATACTAGTATTATATGTGGATGATTTCTTTTTTATAGGAGATGAGAGTTTGATTGGAGACTGTAAGTGTAATGTTGCAGTGGATTTTGAGATGAAGGACCTTGGGCTAATGCATTAATTTTTGGGCTTGGAGGTTTGGCAGAGATATGGATGCTTCTTCATCGGACAGGGGAAGTATGCAGTGGAGATATTGAAGAGATTCGGGATGAAGGAATGCAAGCCTATGGCCATACCTCTAGTTTCCAACTAGAGGAAGATTGATACATCAGGGTCAGATGGATTTGATCCTACCTTGTATCGTCAGCTTATAGGATCGCTTATGTATCTGGTCAACATTCAACCAGACATCAGTTTTGCAATCAACTCTTTGAGTCAATTCATGGTGGACCCTTGGAGAGTGCATTGGATGGATTTGAAGCACATACTTTGCTACATCAGAGGTACAATGTAGCATGGATTGGTTTATGAGCGCAGGGGGAGAACTAGTTAGCAGGCTTCAAAGATGCTAACTGGGAAATATGTGTAGAGGATCGAAAGAGTACTTTAGGTTTTTGTTTCAGCATTGGATCAGGAGTCATCTCTTGGTTCAGCAGGAAGCAGAATTCAGTTACATTGATCTTGGCAGAGGCTGAGTACATGGCATCCAGCAGGGCTTCTTGTGAGAGTATGTGGCTGAGGAGTTTACTTGTATGGTTGTTCGAATGTGATCTAGAGGCTGCAGTAGTTCACTGTGACAATCAGAGTGGCATCAAGCTATCCAAGAATCCAGTGTTCAATGACCGGAGAAAACACATAGACATCAGATACCACTTCTTGAGAGATTATGTTCGAAGTGGAACCATTCAATTGGAATACATACAGACAGATGAGAAGGTGGCAGACATTTTCACCAAGGCACTTTGCAAACAGAGTTTTGTAAAGTTAAGGGATAAGTTGGGGTTGCTACTAAATCCCTTCCTCGTTGAGAGGGGATGTTAAAATAGCAGCAACAAGGAAGGAGACTTAAATTAGGAATCCATTTGTATTTCATTATTTTTCTTAAGTTTACTTTGAAAAATAACTAAAGTGATATAATTGTTTATTAACTTTAGTGAAACACTAGTTAAAGTGAAAGTGAAAATAGGTTTTTTGTTTTACGTAAAGTTATAAAAGAGAGATCAATTGGTGGAGATGACACACACTTGTATTCCAAAAGAGACATGATACAGACAGGGAGAGAAATTCAAACAGAGGATTTAGCTGGGAAGACAGAGGAGCGAGCAGTAGGATCACTGAGCTTCATATAGTTGGGTCGTACACTCACACGGGAGGGTGTTGATTTTTAGCTGGGATTTTCCCAGTGATTATGTCGATTACTACATTCGCTAGGTTTGGGTGAATTTGCAGTAATTGTAAAAGTTCCATATTTTCTCATAATAAAATTTATATATGACTACTGGACCGTTTTTCCCATCTTAGGTTTTCTGGGGTTTCCATACCCAAAATAATAGTGTCAATATTGTGATGTGATGTTGTGATTTATTTCTCTGTTTAATATTCCACTGCATATTGTAAAATATATTCATGTGTGGTTATCAGTAGATATCTTGCATGCACTCTTAGCCGTAGTTTGAATATTAAAGGAAAAATTACATATTTCATTGTGGTTGTTTGCATATGTGGTTTAATAAAGCTACAATGTGATTCCAATTGCTACCAATTACTTTTTCATGGTGTGAGAGTTGAATTTTTAATAGAAATTATAGATCCATTGCACTATTTGGTTTCCCTATCCAACTAAAATTACAATATCCCTATTAATCCCACTAGTATATGTATTTGTTAGTTCATATATCAATGGTTACCATTTCAAAGCCATTGCACTTCTGTAGAGAGTTTCCAAATTGGTAATATTGAGAACTTGTGAATGTTGGACTATTTTTTCTTTGTACAGTAAGTGTTAAACCTATGTAGAAAATCAAAGCATACAAATTCTTTTAAGAAAAAGATAGATTACACCAAATCATTCACACATAAAACACGAAGATTTACCTTAGAAACCTTTAACTAGGAAAACCAACAAACCTTGGAGCCACACCTCCTATTTTCTCAATATCATTATGAATCATTCAGAATACAAAATATAGGTATTTTGCAATAGCCAATACCCTAATCCCCTAACCAGGATTAGAAAATAGACCCCACCATGAATCATCGGGATTAGAAAATGGATGCAAATTTCAAGAAGCTGAAGGAGTCTACTTCAAATTCTAATATGATTTTCCCACCATGTATCACCAGTTTATTGACTCTCTGATGTATCTGACAAACACCAAACCAGACATATGTTTTGTTGTGAATACTCTCATCCATTTTATGAGTGATCTGAGGCATGTTCATTGTGTTTCTACAAAACATGTTCTCAGATACTTATGTGGAATTGTGGGATATGGTCTAAGATATGCTTCAGGATGTGATATGATATTGCAAGTATTTTCTGATTCGGATTGGGCGGAGTTTGTTGTATATAGGAAGAGTACTTCTAGATGTTGCTTCAGTTTGGGCTCTGGAGTGATTTCTTGTTGTAGAAAGAAGCAGACCTCGGTAGCACTTAGCACCGCAGAGGCCAAGTATATGGTTGGGAATATAGTAGCTCAGGAAGCAGTATGGATTTTAAAACCCCTTGCTAGATTATTTGGTCAGATTACAAGACCAATTTTGATTCATGTTGAAAAGTTAAATTTGAAGGTCCTCCCATGTTTTTGGTGTGGATGTGATGAGAGGACCATAAACTTTTGTCCTTTATGTATTTATGTAACAAAGTGACATTTATGTAAATAAAGTGAATGTGATTTTATACTTTAGAAAAGTGGGTCACACTTAAATGATGTATTTAATAATTAAATTTTTTAATTATTAAAAGGTGAGTTATGATGTAGAGCCTTGATTTTGTAAATGAATATCAACCCTAGATTAGGTAGTTGATAAAGTTGGTTCCAAAATACAAGTATAAAACAAAGAGAGAGTAAAAATAAAGAGCACTCGCCATCAATGAGGAGAGAGAGAGAGAATTGAGAAAGTGAGAAAGAATAGATACCCTAGAGTGGGCACAAATCCCAATGCAAGGAGCAGCACAAAAATCGAGGCAGCCTGCACTAATCCATACAACAGACTGAGAAGTCTATATAGGCACAGAAATCGAGACAAGGTACAGCATACTCATAGGTCGTACTGTTGCCTTTATTGCAGGAACCAGTGCAATGATTCTCGAGGCAGAATTTATTGCAAAAAGGACAGTCCATACAACACATGTGTGGAAGAAAGTACATTTCATATAGGCACGTATGGAGGTCGTACAGTAGACTGTTCAACAATTAATTGCACGAATTTAGAGGTAATTTTGTTGTTGTTTCAGTTTGGATGAATTTGTCAGTAAGGGATGAAGGATTGATTTCATGTGTAAATGGAATGTTTATGAGTATTCTTCTTGAAATGGAAATTTTCTCTTTCTAGGTTTTTCCCCAAGCAGTGGGGTTTTCCCCGGTCTTAGACCAAAAATCATTGTGTCCATGTGCCTAAAGATGGTTTCAGTATTTGACATAATTTTTGAAGTACATTTCAGAAGTATGGTTTTACTTTCCAATAATTTAATTAAAACCCTAGTTTCTGTAAATGTTTGACAGAATGTGTAAATGAGAAAATTCATTTTCTTAAGTCAGATTGTCTTCATGGTATCAGATCAGAGTTTAACAAAGTCATACTGAAAAAGAAATTTAGCAAGTGTTCTTTAAAGTTTCAGAAAAAGTGTTAGATTTGTATTCAGCTATTTTTCTTTTGGTTGCAAGTTATTTTCCATGATGAACATTAGGTATGAGGATCGGTTAGATGGAGTATCCAACTACATTCCATGGAAGGTAAGAATTATTGTTGTATTGAAAGAACTGAGAGTTTGAATTTTTATTAACAGTGTCATGACCAAGCCAACAAATAAAGATGAGCTTGAGGAGTTTGAAGCTCATGAAGCTAGAGCCCAGGGAATTATCTTGGATGGCATTAAATACCATATCATACCACACTTACAAGATAAGAAAACTAATAAATAAATGTGGGAAAAGTTGACCAAGTTGTTCGAAGCAAAGAACGAAAACCAGAATATGGCTCTAAAAGACAAACTACACTGCATTAAACTGATAAATGATGAGGGTGTAGCCTCTTACTTTACTCGTATTACACAAGTTAAGGACAAGTTTGTAGCAGTAGGAGAAACCGTTCCTGATTCAGAATTAGTTAGGATAGCCTTGAAGGGCATCACTAATAAGTGGGAGGGTTTTGGGAAGTGTATTGTGGGCAAAAAAACACTTCCAAGTTGGTCAAGATTGTGGGATGATTTTACCCAAGAGGAAATCCGAGATGGGTCATAGGTTGGCCAAACTAGTGAGGATGTTGAGTAGAATGTGGCACTTTCATCCAAATCCAAGAACAAGAAGAAGAAATATCTAAGTTAAATCAAATGTTATAATTGTGGCCAGTTACGACACTATGCCATGAAATGTCACGAGAAAATTATTGTGAAGACTGAAAGAGATCTGGAAACCTCTGTAGTAGTAGAAGAATATGCCAATAAGTTTGAGCAAGAGTTCTATCTTGTCTCAATTGATTCCAGTGTAGGGATTTCTACCTTTGAGCATGTCTGGGTTGTTGAAAGTAGTGCAACTAGACATATGACTGGATTTTATGACTCTTTTCAGATGATCACAATGTTGGGTCCAAGACACTTCATTCAAACAGATGTTGATAGTCCCCAGATTACTATACAATGGGTGGAACAATCAGGTTCCAACTAGACCTTGGATTGTTAGTAGATATTCATGGCGAATTGTTTGTACCTAGGATGAGAGTGAGTAAACTCTCAGTGTCATCCTTCAAGGATGGAGGCTATGGGATGATGATCAGGTATGGTCATATATTCATGTATCAAAGAGATGATGCAGTTGGTACCAACATCTTATTGGGAGATCGCAAGGACAGACTATATGTCCTAAGAGGGCATGTTGTACAACCAAGAGCAGGAGCAGGAGGATGTCTATCGAAGTCAGAGAATGAGTATGATGTTGCATTTGATAGATATGAAGAGGAGAGTGAATATTTCCATAGAACTGGAAGGAGGCTCATCCAGTCAAGTGATGGTGTAGTTGAGCAGGTTGATGAGGCTCAGGCCAAGTCTCAGGCTTCATAGTTTCAGTTCGAGATAGAGAATTTATTTCCCAGGTTGATTCCATAACAGGAGGGAGCTATTGCAAGAGTTAGAGATGGAGATAATGATGCAGACCTTCCTCGTTAAGAAGGAGTGTTGAAAAGTTAACTCTGGAGGTCCTCCCATGTTTTTGGTGTGGGGGTGATGAGAGGACCAGAAAATTTTGTCCTTTATGTATTTATGTAACAAAGTGACGTTTATGTAAATAAAGTGAATGTGTGTTTATACTTTAGAAAAGTGGGTCACACTTAAATGATGTATTTAATAATTAAAGTTTTAAATTATTAAAAAGTGAGTTATGATGTAGACCCTTGATTTTGTAAATGAATATCAACCCTAGATTAGGTAGTTGATAAATTTGGTTACAAAAGACAAGTATAAAACAAAGAGAGAGGACAAATAAATAGCACTCACCATCAATCAGAAGAGAGAGAGAGAGAGAGAGAGAGAAAATTGAGAAAGTGAGAAAGAAGAGATACCCTAGAGCGGGCACAAATCCCAATGCAAGGAGCAGCATAGAAATTGAGGAAGCCTGCACTAATCCGTACATCATATTGAGCAATCCATATAGACATATAAATCGAGGCAAGTTACAGCATAGCAACAAGCCATACTGATCCATTTATTGTAGGAACCTATGGCACGATTCTCGAGGCAAAATTTATTGCATAAAGGATAATCTATATAGCACATGTGTGGAAGAAAGTGCAATTCGTACAGGCACATGTCGAGGACGTACAGCATACTGTTCAGCAATTAATTGCATGGATTTCTAGGTATTTTGTTGTTGTCTTAGTTTGGATGAATTTGTCGGCAAGGGATGAAGGAATGAATTCATATGTAGATGGAATGTTTCTGAGTATTCTTCTTTAAATGGAAATTTTCTCTTTCTAGGGTTTTCCCTGAGGAGTGGTGTTTTGCCCAGTCTTAGACCAAAAATCATTGTGTTCATGTGCTTAAAGATGGTTTCAGTATTTGACAGAATTTTTGAAGTACATTTCAGAAATGTGGTTTTACATTCCAATAATTTAAGTTAAAACCCTAGTTTATGTAAATGTTTGACAGAATGTGTAAATGAGAAAATTCATTTTCTTAAGTCATATTTTCTTCAATTCATTGTGACAACCAAAGTTTTTGTAATGTCCCTTCCTGGAAGGACATTAAGTGTTGACCATGTCAAGCACCTCGGGGTTAAAAATTGAATTAATGAAATTACTTAGGGAATTTTGGGTTATGAAAAACTATGGAGGCACGTATTAGGATAGTTTCTAAATTTTAATATTTTATGTAATTATTTAATTAATGTGGAAAATAATGACATGTGGAAATGAGTGCCATGTCAGGAGTGTGCATTAGGAAATCCAACTTGCTTATGATGAAAAATAAAAACCGTCCAAAATATTGGCAAAAGCAATCTGTCAGAAAAAGATGGAAACTGTCAAAAGCAGGGAAAAGCAAGCAGTTTTCAAGGAAGGAAAGTACAGGAAAAGATGCCAGATATAAAGCAGGAAACTTTAATCAAGGAGGGCGCAGTTTCTATTTTGGAATGAAGGATACAAACATGGAAACATTACATAAGCTTTATACTTTCTATTTTTCTCAAGGAGGGATAATTTCCACTTTGGATTGAGTCATACAAATAGGGAAACATATCCGTGACTCTTACTTGCTATTTTCCACAAGCAGGGTGAATCATTGAATTAGGGTTAGGGTTTAGCAAGTGGAAACTTACTCAATAGGTGAAGGACTTGCTCAAAAAGTCACCCAAGGTATATTTAATAATATTTCCAACTCCATTATTCAGTTTGGTTAATGAATGCTTTGGTATTGAATGAAGCTAATCTTCCATATTGAGTGATGAGCCTTGGTCCCTTGGGTGATGCGCCCCAAGTCTCCATTCCCCTTTCAATTTTTATTGAAGTTTATAGTGAGTCAAGGAGAGGCTCTCTAATATTCAGCTTGACCTATTTTAGTAGCCATATATCCATTTAATTCAAGCTCCAGTGAAGGAAACTTCACCTATGCTCTCATATTGATGTCGGGTGCTAGTTCCAGGCCTCTAGTGCTAAGTTTTGGCACTTTTTGAAGAGATTAGTCCATCCATTCCCCTTCTAATATTCTCATATCCATAATTATATTCTAATCTCTATATTACAGTAAGGATTTTGTCCAAAAGATACCTTATGTTAAATTTTATTGAGAGTCCTCTAATGCCCATGTAATTGGTCCTTTCTATAGTTTAATGCATTTAATGTGATGTAATTACCATGAAAATAATATTTGAATGATATAATGTATTAAATATGATATATAAATCCAATTTATGTATTAATAGGAGTCAAATTCGAAAATTATGATTATTTATGTACCCTTGTTCATTGACTAGTCAAATTTGACTAGTTTTACAGTCTTTTGATTGATGATGATTTGTAATCCCATTTAATGTTATGTAAGTTGTTGTAGGATTTTAATCCACCCAAAAACTAAACCCAATACTCATATCATGAATTCGTTGGGGTTGTACTGTGTTTGAGTGGCCATTTTTGTGTAGGCTTACCCCAGGCCTGTTGCCGCCTAATACACACTTTAGGGCACAGGAAAGTCAACAACCTGCTATGTGTGTCCTTGTGGACAAGTGAGAGCTGGGGACCACTGTCACCACAGTCCACAACTCCTCCATTTAGGCCGGATCCTAATGGAGCCAAGGGGGGTAGTCCCTACGGAAGACTATATTCCTAAGTTTATTAACAATTGAGTTAAAAGGATCTTTATTATTAGGTGAAAGGCTTAGGTTTAACTATTTACTAAGGATGACAATCAACCAATGCAAATGCAATATTTCTCAAATGACAATCAAGCCTTTATTCAGATACAACCAGTGCCTAAAGAATGGAGTCAGAGAATGCAACCTTTAATGAGATGCAATCTGGGTTAATCATCTCACGGGTTAAATGTTATCTAACAATGAGATGAATAAACAAATAGATGGTATAGTTATAAACAGTAATGAATCAAGATATCCAAGCAATGTACAGATGATCTAAATTTATCAGTATAAACAAATGAGCAAGTAAAGTAGTTACAATTTAGACAAATATGAACCAGATTTACAAGTTATAGACAAGAGATAGCAGAAGGAAAATGCCTTAAATGAAATTTATTAAACCAACAGTAAATGAAAATGGAAAGACTTTAAGTTGAATTACTTGAAGCTATTAAACAAATGTTATTGAGTTATTAAGCATTCACCACATAAACAATTGCAGAACTGAAAGTAAATGAAATTGAAAGTAAAGTGTTGGACTGAAAATGTACTATGATTCCCTGGTGGAGTGTAGAGCCTATTTTGCAATGCTTCTTGTTCTTTTTAGTAAATTTTATTACAGTTTTTCTTCTTGTATTAGGTTTTCAAATAGTAGTGTGTCTACCCCTACCACATATCCCCTTAATCCAAAAGTGGAGTGCGGATGCGCTCAAAACAATGGGAACAAGCCCACATGTAACTCACAGATCAAACCCCCAGTGCCAAGCACCCAACAAGGGAGGACGCAAACTCCGTGATACCCCCCTCGGTCTCTCACCCCCCGTGGCTTCCAAAGGTCACCAGTTTTCAATTGGATTAAATCAATAATGTGATGGATGCCTATTACTAAAAATCCTCTACCCCCTGTCGTATCTCATGAGTACCCCGAAGGGTGATAACCAAGTATAGGAACAGGGGATAAATTCATTGTTGGTTAATTTTACGGGTAAATTTTAAATCTTGTAGTGGTTAAGCATGCAAGTAAATTTTAAAACTATCAATAGGGCTCAACCAAGCGGTATCCCTTATGGGAGGTGCTGGTACTTGAACCCTAGACTGGTAAAGCAAATGTGTTTGGTATAGAAATAAGTAAACAAACAAGGCAGTGTTATCTAATTAAATATAAGCCCCTGCCTTTCTACTTTTCATACCCTGATCCGAGTTCCCTAAAGGGAGATAACGGATAAGGACAGAGGATACGCCGAAAGGTAAGTTGTAAAAGTACTTCTTTGCAATAGAAAGTAAATCTAACTAAGTGCTTGGAAATAAAAAGAACAGAAACGAAAGAACTACTCTGAACAATTAACCTAAACACACATCAATCCCTCTAACAGAGATGGTGGGTAAACATAAAGCAAAAGACTAGATCTACTTGTAGAAAAGTAAATCTAACAACTAGTGTTCTACCCTATCACTACTCTAACTTCATATACAACATTTACAAATGATTTTAAAGAGCTTTGTAGAATACCCCAAGAGTATTACTCTTTGGGGTTTACAAATGATAGAAAAGAGAGGAAAAATGGGGTTTTGGACCCCTTTTTGCACCCAAAACTTTTAGGGCATTTTTTCTAATGAAATTTTGGCAGCACATCCTCCTTCCCTGTGTAAAAACCTGCAAAAAACAGTGACCTACTTTGCTGAAATTTACAGCAGAAAACACTACAGAAAGTATGTTAGAAGTTATCCCCAAAAACTAAAAAAAACGGTGCAAAAATCTGAACTTGGAACTATGTAAAACCTGAACTTTTGGTGGCCTAAAAATGGGTTTTTAGGCCCTGAAATGAAAATTAAATTGCAGATTTATAATACCAAACTAATCTACTATGAATGAAATCCCTAAAACAAGGGTTTTATTCACTATACAATAAATAAAACCTAGTTTTAAAACAGTGACAAAAATATGAGCAAAAATGCAAAATACAAAATGAAACTCTGAATAAATGAATGGATCTTGAAGATAAAATGCAAGATAGATGCTTGGTCTGGGAGGCCCTCTTCCAAACCCTTGGATCTGCAAAATAACTGTGAGAAATCAACAAAATACAGCAAGAGGTGAGCAAAATAAAAAGATCTACAAAGACCTTTGTAGATCTAGCTAAAACTACTCACAAATAGATGTAAATAACCATTCACAACTAAATCCCCTTTCCAAAGACCTTTGGAAGGGTCATCTATGCATGTATAATGAAAAATAAACTCACAAATGAAAATGTTATAGCACAAATATGAAAATGGAAAGCCAACACCATGAGACAGGAGTTCCTCCAAAGATTTCACTTGATTATGGCCCAACTAGGGCAAAGCTTGATACAAAGAGCCTCTTAGGGCTTCAGAGAGAAGAATAGAGAAGAGAGGGAGAAGAGAGTATTTTGGCAGCATAACCATGCTCCAAATAATGATGATAAAATGAGAGGAGGGGCCTCTCTTTTATAGTTGAAAAGATCCCAAACCCACTCCCAAATCAAGGGTCCAAAACATAGATCTAAACTCTAGCTCTCCTCCACCCTTAGATCTAGGTTTGTTGACTTTGCAAGCCATCCACCAATCATAAGCAAAGGTGCCACTTTAAATCAATGGTCAAAAAGATAGATCCATGTCACAATGAAGCTTAACCCTTAGATCAAAGGTTTCCATGACTCAAGTGGGGCCCCCTTTGACTCAAATTTTAATTTTTGTTATTTTAATTTTTTATCTTTTATTTTTTATATTATATTTAGTCTTTTATTTTATCTTTCATTTATATCTTTTTATTATTTTAGTTTTATTCTTTTTTTTTTATTTGGGGCATCGTTTGACTCAAATTTTCATCTTTTATTCTTATCTTTTATTTTTATTTTTTATCTTTTTAATATTTTATTTAAATCTTTTATTTTTTATTTGGGGCCTCTTTTGACTCAAATTTTGATTTTTTATTCTTATCTTTTATTTTTTATTTTTTTATTTTTAATCTTTTATTTTTTATCTTTTATTAAGACAAGAGGGGCACCCCACTTGGGAAATCTTCAAAAATTTATTTTGACCATGGGGGGGTTTATTTAAATAAAAATTAAATATGTTTAACCACCTCCCAAACTTAATTACCATGGCCTTATTTGATTTTTTTTCTTCAAAATCAAATAATTTAATTTTTCACCCTTGGAAATTAAAATAATTCCTAGGAAAAAATACCTTGTCTTAACCAAAATTGGTCTAACTTCCCAACCCCTTGTCAGAATGACATGAGACTTGAACCAATGGCTTAGGGGGTGTCATAGATTTTTCATTTGCATTCATAGCCCCTATTACAAAATGTCAAGGTTCAAGAGATTACATTATTACATCGAAACTTAATTAATTAACCACCAAATGGTAAAGTTAATTAATTAAGAAAAAATCAAAATAGAAATTAGAATCCTAACGAAATTTCGCAAGACTACAAGATATGGCTAGCATGGTCATAGACAACAACTTGAAACCTTAGCCACCTCATGGACTTGATTATCAAAACGTCAATTCACCACTTTGGAGGATTGGTGAGTGAAAAACCCCAACCAATTAAAATTGTTAATTAACAAAATTAACTGGAAGGGGAAAAAAACACTCGATGAAGAGGACTTCCCTGATAATAAATTCCATGGTGACATCCTTAGAGGAATGATCCATGATGACATATAAAGTTACATTAATTATCCCACGCAAGGGAGCAGACATTTCGTGTACAAAAGGGGCAAAATTGCCCTGCTGAGTGAAAAATCCCTAGGATTTTTCCATGGTGCAAATTGTACAATATGTACATCTGCAATGTACATGATGTTTCCACCTAGTTGATATAGGTGGTCAACAAGGCCAAATTGCCAATTTTTTCCCAAATCACCCCAAACATCTGCAAACTATTTTAGATCAATACCACCCTTGATAAAACCTTATTTTATTCCTAATACATGACTGATAAATCATATAAACCTTCCATAAGCCTCGGTTGATTGGAGAGGTGACTATTCATTCCTAGTTTACATTAGTTGGGACACCCAGAAGCGTGGGAATAGACTTCAGCGAAGCTGATTTTGGAACCTAAAAGGAATCAGAATACAGTTGCTTAGGGAAATAAATATCTCTATCCAAAATTTTCTCTTGTTCTCTTCCATTATCCCACAGCCATTCCCATATTTTCCAGTACTGTCTATATATTGCCATGCATTAATAGGTGACTGGTTTAATTGTAAAGTTTTAAATTCAAATTTTAATTATATCAATAGCAGAGTTAGTATTATGGTCTGATATCATATCAAGGATATTGAAGTGGTATCGTATCTCATTCCTTGGCTCATCCTACATAAAGAAGGCTCTTTGTTGAATAAGATTGCAAATCACTAAATCAAGTTGTAGTTATGAGGATCCTATGAGTGATTAAAGAAGAACTTGAGCAGTATGAAGAAGAACACTATGAAGAACCCTCCTGTAGTACCTCAGGTAGATTCATTAGGGATTATGTTGATGACTTCTTTGTTCCAGCATATGATGAATTCATATGGAAAAAATCTACAAGTGTTGTTGGTCAAATGTTTGCTGGAATGAACTCTAAGGAATCATTCTATTATTTCATGGAATACTATGCTTTAAAAAAAGAGATAAGGGAGGTCTTATCTTTCTAATATTATTGATACCTGAAGATACATAAGTTATTCAAATATCCATATTGTCATTCAAGCATGGAAAATATTGCACATATTGTGTACGGAGTGTGCAATAAAGTGGGGACTAGATGTTTTCCACCTGGAGCTAAAAGAGATAAAGAGGTGAAGCCTATGTTATGGCAAGAATAGATCCAAATATCTGTTGTTTCTATAAAAAGTAAGAAATAGGAGGATGAGGCACTAAATACATTCTCAATCATTGAAAAGGACCATGATCCACTTAGTTCTTCAAGTAGACAATAAAAAGAAGAGATTCATGAGGTGGACTGCAAGTCACTACAAGGTGACTACATGGGAGAAGAAAGGGAAGATGAATGCACTTCCAAAATATTTGTGGGTGATCTCTAGATCACTGTGAAGGATGTCGGTTCATGTAATGGTGTAATGGTGGTGAGACATATTTTTTATCAGATCCAAAAGAAGTTCATAAATCATATTTACATTCACCTGTTGAGACACATAATGAAGAAGAAGACAAGGCCACACCACTTGGGTGTGAATCATAGAATTTGGTGGAAGAGCAGACCACCATATTATCCGTACATGAAAAGGGTAATATAAAGCACAGGTATGATAATAATTCTGATTTTTGAAGCAGCCATGTTTACTTAAACCCACCCGATCCATGGGAGGATGAAAATGCTTCACTTGCATATCAGGGATGCAAAATGAAAGACAGTTGTGAGGGAGATGGATTCACTCTTAGTTTCTCTGTTGGTGATCACAAATCATTGCAAAGGAGGGTGATGTTTTCAATGGTGATAAGGAATATTTTGGATCATATCCAAAATAATAACATAGATCAGATCTAAAATCATCATTTGAGCTTCCTAATGAAGTGGAGGACAAGCCCCCACCAGGTGGGTGTGAACTAGAAATTTTGAAGGAGAGAAATATGATGCAAAAGGGATGAACAAATTTCAGATTTTTGTACTCTCTTGTGGCATGATGAAGTTTCATCCACATCATAGGAGAGGCTTGACATCAATAAGAATCCACATCCCACTATCATCATTGAGGACAACCATGAACCACATATTCTTGTAACTGAGAAAATTGAAATAAATATCCATGAAGGGGACTGTAAGTTACTGCAAGGTATTTACAGTGAAGGAGAAGGAGAAGTTTCCCATGATAATAAAGAGAAATATGTTTCATTAATGGAATACATAACTGAAATCCTTATTGGTGAGAATTGTGCAAGAAAAGATCAATATGTTCATTCACTTAACCCTACCACCAATGTTGTAGAAGAACAATCCAGAGAGATAATAAACACTTTTGACATGTGAAATAGTACCTATTGATGGGTGCTCAAGTTTTAGTTGTACATATATTGAGGGATTTCTACCTCTCTATGTTGGTGACATAGATATTTCACTTGAAGAAAAGGTCCCAAGATAAACTTCCACATCACCATTGGAGTTTCATGAAGTTGATCCAAGAGAGAGGGAAGAAGAAGAGGTTCATGTGCCAAAACCTCATTTTCTTGCAAGGTCACTGAAGATGAGCCTAGTAAAAAATCAAATATGCCCTACACAGTCTTCATGGAACCCATGCATTGATGACAAATCTCTATTGGAAGTTGGAGGAGAAATATTCCATTGAAGACATGGAGAAGTTTCAGAAGGCCAAGACAAACATTAAGGTAATTTTTTCCATTTTCTTTCTGATAGAGACAGCTTGCTTAAGCTTGTTGAGTTTTTGTATGGATCATCCTTGAAGGATGAAGAAGAGATTTGAAATCTCACACAAGATTTGTTGGCCACCCAATATTCCTTGAATAGAACTCAATGTGCACTCCAAGAGTCCAAGATGGAGATAGATCAACTTCATGAGAAGTTGCAAAGATATTACCTACCCTCCTACACACCATTAATCCATCCTCACAATTTTGATTGAATTATTTATCATGTGGAGGAATCTCATGAGATGCATTTGGTTTTGCATGTGCTTGAGGACTGTGCAAACAAGATTGATGAGAACCAAGCACTTGATCTTTTCCAGATAAAACTAGAGTTGTTTTCTCGAGAGAGTCTCTTCTCCATGGAAGAGTCAGATGAGCACACCTTAGTTGGATCATCCAATAATGAAGAAGATGCAGACATAAGTTGGGTGAATGATTATTTCAAAGATTCGATTCATGGTTATACACCCCACACTTCTATTTCAGCGACATCGGGTGGGGATGAAAATTGGGAGAATGGATTTTCCTTGTTGGTGCCACATAAGGAGAAGGAGGCTCCGATTGGTGTTCATGATGACTTGATAAATTCCCCATTTATGTTGAGTGGGGAAGTATTATGTATTTCCAATTTTGCATTGGGAGTTTTCAATTTTCAGTGCGGTGGTATGATTTTCACATCATGAATGACTGCATGGGAGAAGAAAGGGAATATGAATGCACTTCCAAATTATTTGTGGGTGATCTCTAGATCACCGCGAATGATGTTGGTTCATGTAATGGTGGTGACACGATGTATGGATCAGATCCAAAAGAAGTTCATAAATCATATTTACAGTCACATCTTGAGACACAAAATGAAGAAGAAGACAAGGACACACCACTTGTGGGTGAATCATAGAATCTGGTGGACAAGCAGGCCACCAGAGTATCCCTACATGAAGAGGGTAATATCAAGCATAGGTATGATAAGAATTCTGATTTTTGCAGCATCCATGTTTACTTACAGCCACCTGATCCATGGGAGGATGAAAATGCTTCACTTGCATATGAGGGATGCAAAATGTAGGACAGTTGTGAGGGAGATGGATTCACTCCTAGTTTCTCTATTGGTGATCACAAAATCATTGCAAAGGAGGGTGATGTTGTAAATGGTGGGAAGGCATATTTTGGATCATATCAAAAATAATATCATATATCATATCTGAAATCATCATTTGAACTTCCTAATGAAGTGGAGGACAAGCCCCCACCAGGTGGGTGTGAACTAGAAAATTTGAAGGAGAAAAATATGATGCAAAGGGATGACCACAATTCATATTTTTGTACTCTCTTGCAGCATGATGAATTTGCATACACATAATAGGAGATGCTTGACATCAATAAGAATCCACACCCCGTTATCATCATTGAGGAAATCCATGAACCACCTATTCTTGCAACTGAGAAAACTGAAATAAAGATCCATGAAGGGGAGCGTAAGTTAGTGCAAGGTATTTGCAGTGAAGGAGAAGGAGAATTTTCCCATGACCATAAAGAGGAATATGTTTCATCAATGGAAGACATAACTGAAATCCTTGTTGGTGAGGATTGTGCAAGAAAAAATCAGGGTGTTCATTTACTTGACCCTACCACCAGTGTTGTAGAAGAACAATCCAAAGAGATAAGAAACACTCTGGACATGGTTGAAATAGTACCTATTGATGGGTGCTCAAGTTTTAGTTGGACATATATTGAGGGATGTCTAACTCTCTATGTCAGTGACATAGATATTTCACTTGAAGAAAAGGTCCCAAGATCAACTTGCACATCACCATTGGAGTTTCTTGAAGTTGATCCAAGAGAGAGGGAATAAGAAGAGGTTCATCTGCTAGAACCTCATTTTCTTACAGGGTCACTAAAGATGAGTGAGTACAAAATATAAGATTCCCTACACACTCTCCATGGAACCCATGAATTGATGACAAATCTCTATTGAAAGTTGGAGTAGAAATCTTCCATTGAAGATATGGAGAAGTTTCAGAAGGCCGTGACAAACATCAAATGTAATTTTCTCCGTTTGCTTTCTGATAGAGACATATTGCTTAAGCTTGTTCACTTGTTGTATGGAGCATCCTTAAAGGATGAAGAATAGATTTGAAAGCTCACACAAGAATTTTTGACCACCCAATATTCCTTGAAGAGCACTCAATGTGCACTCCAAGAATCCAAGATGGAGATAGATCAACTTCATGAGAAGTTGCAAAGATATTTCCTACCCTCCTACACACTATTCATCCATCCTCACAATGTTGATTGAATTATTTATCATATGGAGGAATCTCATGACATGGTGGATCATGATATGCATTTGGTTTTTCATGTGCTTGAGGAATGTGCAAACAAGCTTGATGAGAACCAAGCACTTGATCTCTTCCAGAGAAAATTGGAGTTGTTTTCTCGAGAGAGTTTCTTCTCCATTGAATACTCAGATGAGCACACCTTAGTTGGATCATCCAGTGATGAAGAAGATGCAGAAATAACTTGGGTGAATGATTATTACATAGAGTCAACTCACATTTCTACACCCCACACTTCTATTTCAGCCACATCAGGTGAGGATGGAAATTGGGTGAATAGATTTTCCTTGTTGGTGCCACATAAGGAGAAGGAGGCTCCCATTGGTGTTCATGATGACTTGATGAATTCCCCATTACCTTCCCAACATAAACATAGGCACATATTTTTTCCACCTGATGCCATTCATCCACATATGGATTGGGTGGAAGATTGAATGTCACACATTGAGTCTTCTTGCAGAAAAAAATATGCTCATGGTCAATGGAAGGCAGCTAAACAATCAAACTACCAAGAGAAGATCTTGAGAAGTGTATCTTGCTCAAGGTGGCCTCTGTGGATAAAATCCACACATTTGGATGGATGATTGCACCCTTTGACCAGTGGTAGAGAGTTGAGCCATTGGAAGTGTTCACATGGACCTTTTGGTTGGAGTGTCATTACATTCCCTTGTTGGATGAGGATACACATATTTGTATTTCTTGCTTGCATTCTCAGAGATAAGTGTGATGCATCATTTTATTGTGAGAAGTTTGGGCATCCTTGTTTGTTGGATGATTGCTATATTCATTGGGGTTGTAAATGGGAGCCAAACCTATGTCATTGCAGCAACAAAATTGTGGGTCTCAGTGCTGGTGTGCATCAAGCACATAAAGAATTTTATGTTGGGTGGGGAAGTCTCACATATTTCCAATTTTGCATTGGGAGTTTTCAATTTCCAGTGCGGTGGTAAGATTTCCACATCATGAATTCCATTTTCTGTGATGATAAATTTTTATGGTGGTTACTAATGTTTGGGAGGATGCAGTTGAGACATTGGGACCTTGATATTCCTTGGAATGACAACTTTCCAAAAGTGGCAGGTATTAGAATTCGAATTCCATTAAGATATTCAAGCAGAGAGTTATGATAATGTTGCAGCAACTGAATGGAGAATGAACATACAAACTAAGCAAACAAACCACCCAGGAAACAGAAAAGTATTACTCAGGAATTTACAGTATCATTCACAATAATAAATCCAATGTACAATAGGCTACAAATAGGAAGAATTCAAATGCATTAGGTATCAATTCCAATCTACCAAGTGGATCTGACTGAATCTCTAACTCGTGGTCTCTCGATCAATATTGTATTCCAACATATCAACTCCCTGATGTCCAATAACTCAATCAATTAGTGTAAGCTAGTTAACTCAGTGAAACTGAGTGTGGTAGGTACGAAAAATGCTCCTCCCCATGCAGCCATGCATTAGCCATGCATTACTAGCGGTAGCTAACTGATTGTGAAGTACCTGACAAAGTATGAGTCGAAAGATAAAATCCCTGATTTCCAACAACTCAATCAATCAGTTACAACTAGTTAACTCAGTGCAGCTGAGTGTGGTAGGTAGGAAAAGCACTCCTCCCCATGCAGCCATGCATTATCCATGCATTGCTAGCGCTATCTAACTAGTTTTGAAGTAACTGAATGTAATTGGGGGCTAACTAATACTAACTACTTCCAACTCCACCTAACCGATGGAGGTTGGTGTCGGGACTCCCAGTTGCTCCTAAAATGTAGGGATTGGTCTAGGAGGCACCCAAACTCATCCATGCACATGTAGTAAGTGGAAGTTAACCTCTAGCATTGTTCCCCACACTCTAGTAACTGATCTAGATGGCCCCATTAGGCCAAGTGGACCCAATGGTACTAGTGGACCCAAATAATGAATTAAGGTTCCTAAGATAGGCAAATATAATCTAATAGATAGTATGGTCAAGGGAGGATTAATAATCCTAACACCCCCCCTGAATCCTAACTTGGACAAATGTGGGCCTTGGTAAACAATAGGTCACCCAAATACAATCTAAAAGATAGTAAAAAATGTTTCTTAATACAACCAAGGAAACGGGGGAAAACCTCATGGGAAAAACCCCCCCTCAAAATAAGCAGAAATACAAATTTTGAAAAAACGTGAAAATATTTGCTACTACTATTCAGCAGCAATATCTTGGTTCTTCTGTGCAGGTGAACACATGAATCCAAAAAACATGTTTATGTCTGGAGGAATCTTCCTCTTTGGAAGAAGAACAATGTACCCAACTGAATCAGAAATATAAACAGTTGCACGATGAAAACTGGACCCGTGTAGAGCAGCTGAAATCAACTGAAGAGAGGGTAAAAGTTATTGAGAATTTAAACCATGTGAGGAACACCCAATAACCTGATATATTTCATCCTTTAACAGCAAACCATGAGTGGTAAAATCACCCCCAAGTGTTAGGAGCAAGTGTCCAGGCGGATGCAGAATGTCTCCCTCTTTACTAGTTCTGTGAGGAGATGAGCATGTGACCAAAGGTAGAGAAGCCCTAGGATTGTGGGAGAGAATGCTTGAGCTCCATAATATTATATAGCTTCATAAATATCCAATATTTCATAAGATATGATATCATCGAATTCATAAGAAAGAACTAACATCGAATCCTGAACAGCAAAATTGAAAGAGACGTGCGGTGCTTGATTTGTCACACCAAAATTGGTGAAACCGGTTGTAAGCAATACTGAAAGTTCTTGAATATTGAACCCTAAATCACATATTATCATATCAGAAAGTAAATAAGATCCAAAAAATTTCATATCATATCCAAAACTTTGCTCCACGGAGATGGTAGATGCACAATTTTCTCCTTATTCAAAATTCTGATTTTCGATGCATGCAAACCTGTAGAAAATTACTAGAAGCTCTAGATTAATGAGAGTGAATAGATCACTCTTATAATATGATATTATTTCCAGAATATCAGTGGTATTACTTATCTGCACACCAGAAACATTATTATACACATAGAAATCAAATTCCTCTACCGTTTCTGAAACAGTCACCGGTAAACTATGCACAAAATTTAAAGAATTACTGGAGAATTTTTGCAAAGAATGGAAGGAGTGTTTTTCTTCACAAACAAAGATTCGAAGGTCTTCTTCTGGGTCAGCCATGTGATGATATGATATATCATATATCTCATTCACTTCTGGAGTAGCAAGATAAAAAGTCACTTCATGGAGACTTTATTCTATTCGAATTGACTGTAAGGAAAAATATGCTTCTTCTTCATCTTCAACAATTTGCTTTTCTGTAGGAGAGGGCATGAAATAATCATATTGTATTTTATCTGAACCTCTCTCAACATCTTGTATTTTAGATTCATCTCCCGTTTGACTGCTAGGTCCTCCTAATAGAGGGAAAGTGATGAAGGATTCCATGGAAGCAACCATGTGGTTGGATGCTCCAGAATCTATCACATAATCCTTCGACAGAGAGAGGCTTGCATGCAAGCATATCTCATATTATTCACTCTGGTGTTCATCATCTGACATCACTGCTCTTCATGGAAGGGAAATATTTTTTTGAACACATAGAGCTTTCATCTGGTCGAGGGGATTCTTCATGCACAAGTCTTTTGGATGAAAACCCCTCATATAGTAGGGACACTTTTTCTTTTTCTTCTTAGAGCCGGAGGCCCTTTCAAAAGTTTGTTGATTCGAATCAAATGCTTTTGGTTCCTTCTTCTTTTATTTCCCCTTTACTTGTGCTTTGGAAGATTCAGTAACTAGGAAAGCTTGATCTTCGAAGGTCTTGATGACTACAATTCGAATCAACTTGTCTTACTCCTTTATTAAGGACTTGGAAAAGAATCTAATGAAGGAATTTTCCAATCAGGAAAGCTTTCCCACTTGGAATGAAATATGGAAACAAATACAGAAGTTTGTTGAGTATGGAATGACATTCTGCTCATCCTTCCGCACTGTCTACATTGAAGTACTATAGACTTGAATTTAGTAAAGAATTGCTCAATAGTCTCGAAACTGCTGGGATGTAAATATACCAACTCATTTTTCAGAATGTATCCTCGAAGCTCATCTTGTTTGTTAAACAATCTATCAAGCTTCTCCTGGGATTCTTTGGGAGTCCTCAAGCCTTCTAGGTGGAAGAGGAGATCTCTGGATATATAAGTACATAAGTACCTAAATGCTTCATCACAACAGTTCAGAAACTTGTTCTGCTTAACCGGCTGATGAGGTTCGGCCTCATCAACCTCCCATCCATGTATGATCCTGTGGCAGCTATGCTTACGCAAGGCCAACTGCATATCAACCTTCCAATCAAGATAATTGGAAGTTGTGAGGATCTGTGGTTCAGGAGTATGTGAACTCATAATTTATCTGGCTGGAAGACTTGCAAAGGTTCACACAAGCTATGTAGCACCTGTCAATTTCACTGCAAAAAAACTAAAACATATGAACTGTTAGAATCATGCTTTTCCTCACTGAGGAGAAACAAGCATGAAACCATGCCTGAGAAGGCTCTGATACCATATTATAATTTGAATTCCATTAAGATATTCAAGAAGAGAGTTCGGATAATGTTGCAGCAATTGAATGGAGAATGAACATGCAAATTATGCAAAACAAACCACACAGGAAACGGACAAGTATTGCTCAGGAATTTACAGTATCATTCACAATAATAAATCCAATGTACAATAGGTTACAAATAGGAAGAATTCGAATGCATTAGGTAGCAATTCGAATCTACCAAGTGGATCTAACTGTATCTAACTGAATCTCTAAGTCATGGTCTCTTAATCAATATTGAAGTCCAACAGATCAACTCCCTAATGTCCAATAACTCAATCGATCAGTGTAAGCTAGTTAACTCAGTGCGGCTGAGTGTGGTAGGTAGGAAAAATTCTCCTCCCCATGCATCCATGCATTAGCCATACATTACTAGCGCTAGCTAACTAATTGTGAAGTAACTGACAAAGTCTAAGTCCAAATATCAACTCCCTGATGTCCAACAACTCAATCAATCAATTACATCTAGTTAACTCAGTGCCACTGAGTGTGGTAGCTAAGAAAAACGCTCCTCCCCATGCAGCCATGCAATATCCATGCACTGTTGGCACTAGCTAACTGATTCTGAAGTAACTGAATGTAATCAGGGGCTAACTAAGACTAACTAGTTCCAACTCCACCTAACTGATGGAGGTTGGTATCGAGACTCCTAGTTGCTCCTAAAATTTATGGATTGGTCTAGGAGGCACCCAAACTGATGCATGCACATGCAGTAAGTGGCATTTAACTTCTAGTAGTGTTCCCCACACTCTAGTAACTGATCTAGGTGGCCCCATTAGGCCAAGTGGACCCAATGGTACTAATGGACCCAAATAATGAATTAAGGTTCCTAAGTTAGGTAAATATAATCTAATAGACAGTATGGTCAAGGGAGGATTAATAATCCTAACAACATGAACATTTGAATACTTACAGTTGAGGAAATGGGATCCAAACATACTTTTGTCTCAGGAGTTGTGTTGGAAGGCATTCTCACTAAACGGGGTGCAATGCAAGCAATGGGACCCTGGCATTGCTTGTCTTTGGATAATCTTTACATGTTGGCTTGATGGAGAAATTCAACCTTTCTTCACATGAGATCATCTATGTAGTATCATCTTCCAGTTCTCCTAGATTGGGGGAATGACTTATTTGGGTGAACCAATTTTGCAGCACCCTAGATTGCTTCTGCTTGAGAACAAGCAAACATGGGAGGGGAGGACTGTAATGTCCCTTCGTGGAAGGACATTAAGTGTTGACCATGTTTTTATCACCAACCTTGTAGTTTCCTATGTGAGGTGTATCCAGGATGGATGGTAGAGGGACAAGCAACTAAGGAGGTGGAACCAAGACTGTCTAGACTCCCAAATGGATGGTTGTCATGCCAATTGAGGTAGCCTTCAATTTATGTTATCTTATCCCAATACAACAAAGGGGGAGACCCAGATCTACTCCCGACAGGAGAGATCCAACCTAGACACCAGATCAAATCAAATGGACTTAAGGTACGTAAGGTGTAAGGTAATGGAAACCCTAGATCTATGGATGATGTCACTAGCTGAGCCAAGGCTTTGGATCAGGGCTTTAGGAAATATGAGGTTCGATCCAAGTTGGGACACAGATGACCTATAAGGTAAATACTAGATATGGGGTTGGGGTCCTAGCAATAGGTGAAGATATATGATGCCTTGTGAAATGTGACCAATGCAAGGATTTCAATGGTAGGATTGGGGCTATCCAGTACTGATGGATAGACTCAATGAAAGATATGACATATTCAAAGTACCCAAGTTACCAGGAATAATCAGATTATAGGAAAAGGAGGCCAAAGAGGGGGTAGTGCTAGGGTTGCAGATCAGTGCCTGTCAGATCTAGGGAAATGGAGTCACTATCTGCCTAACATTAAAGGAAACCCACCTGGGAAACAGCCCAATCTACAAACCCAAAAAGGTATTTGGTCAGAAAATTCAGATCACTAGCAGCAGGATGGATAGCAATAGGGTTTGGGAGGTCAGTTTATCAGTTCTAGGGCAATCAGGACACTTCCAACTCATCATTGAAGGAGATTTGGTGAGAGGATGACCTGATCTACAAACCCAAGGTAGTATTTTGTCGAAAAAAGTCAGAAAAATGGTGGATAGCGCTAGGGTTTGGTAAGACAGTTTCTCATATCTAGGGAAAACCAAACAATTTCGTAACCGCATTGAGGGTGATATGGTTAGGGGATGACCCGATCTGCAAAACCCAAAAGTGGTTTTTCCAGAGATCAAGCGATCTAATTTTTTAGTATTTTTTGGTTTTTTATTATTAAGGAATTTTCAATGTAAGATGAAGAAAAGCATGTGCCAATGGATTGAGATTCAGAAGAAAGGGAATAAATTTGTAGACCTTACCTGGAAATCCTTGTAGATGCCTTGATGATGATGATCCCTATTATTCCGATCAATTTGAGAAGCTTTAAGCAAGTTCTATGTCCAACGTTTTTCCCGAAAGAGTCAATTCACCCTCTCTCCTACACAACAAACGTCAACCATATCAGATTTGCTGCAACATGAGAAAAAAGGTAGATGCTACAGAAAAATAGCAAGAATAAATTATAGATCGCAATGACACTAATGAAAACACCCTAATAAAAATGAAGTCAATCCAAGTGAGTTAAGGTCCCCCTACAAAAACGCCCAAGCTGAAGTCGCCCTCCTGTAGACAAGACAAAGATTCCCGAAAAAAAGATATAGATCTCACAAATATTTCATGAATTCTAGGAAGCAAAAGACTTTCCAATCACCATCTAAGAACACTAGATGCAAAGGAGATCCAAGAAATATCCACAAGAAAAAAATTTATATTATCAGATCCAAGAGCCAAAGACCCCTTACAAATGAGAAGCTCTCTCCTTTAAATAGGAATGAGAGAACCAAAATCCTAACCACTTTTCAAATGAGTGGCTTAGATTAAAAGATACAAATGTTCTAATCAATGGTTGAGATGAGCTCAACATACAATACATGGATCAATCCAATAATATAATATAAAAGTGGACTAAATCACCGTAGGAGACGAGATCCCACTCAACAAAAAATAAATGAAGCACATGGTGGTCCAGGGAGTGTTAACTAACTCCCCTAAGGTGTCCCCGTGGCATAATAAAAATAATATAATTTTTAAAGAGTGAAATTGTGCCTCCTTGAGGAAATCGTGAGCCTCCAAAAGCTCTAGAAAATAATATAATGTGCCCAAAAAATGGATGTAGGCCCATCCAAGTGCTGCAACTGCTGCAAAAGAAGTGGAAGACATCACCCTCGTCATCAAAACTCATCCCATGCCAATTCCTTGCCTCAATAGCCCGAATTGAATTCTTCAATAGCCAATTTAATTATTTTTTATCTACCTCGAGAAATGTGAAGTGCCAAAAATGCCTCCTAGGGTGCCTTCATTATCCAACTAAGCCCACCAGGTTGTCTGGGAGGGAGGTAATAGGGTACAAACAAGTGGCTAGACCCCCCATGCCCCATACAGCGACCTAAGAGACCTATCAAAATCATTTCCCTGTTTAGAGATGTCATCCAGTGAAGCAAAACTGCACCAGAAGGGTAAAATGAGCCTGATCATCTCTGTAAGTGCTCGGAACTGAAAACAAGTTGTCTCACTAGACCCAGAGAGTCCAAATCCATTTAAGGTATATACTCATACCCTATCCAGGTCTCTTCCTGATCATCTACAATATCCAATAGACAAAATGATAACATGTAAATGACCAGATACCTAATAATATAACTCAGCCTGATATCCATCTGCTGCAAGTGTTAAAAAGTTAAGACATGCTCTACAAATCTTCTAAGTAACAATCATAACAAGTAGCAATCACCTCAGTGGTGGTACATCAACCAAATACATATATAGGATTTTATTAATTATAACTCGGACTAGACTTTATACCCACTTCATAGTTGTAATCAATTTGCTAGTGAAGGGTGAAGGCTAAAATTCACAAGGCTAGGACAAAGGATGACTACCAACTCAACACTGTGACACTTTGGATATGGAAAGAGGATACTCACTATAGCCACATGCCGGGAAAACAACAATGAGGGGGATGGCAGTGCCTCACAAATGGGTGAGTTACTTCAAAGGTGCTTACTCTCCTTGGCAAATGCTCACAATCCAACTCAATACAAATAAGGGCAGCAATCCTTTGATATAACTTTTAGGAACCATTGCTTTTTTGGGCATTTGATTTTTCATAGCCTTGGTCCATGTATTTTTTATACGGACTTTTATTATTTAGGCTTTATGTATTCATGTATGTATGAATGTTTTAAAGATATTTCATTGCAATATTTTTCAAAGACAATTTCATTAGGCTTAGCCTTGCATTCACGTATGTTTAAAAACACTACTTTTCATGAATGGGATTTTTCATAAGATAACCATTTCATTTCCAAATACATTATATTGATGGCAGTGCTACTTGTTTCAGGCAAGCAAACACATCCTAGGAAACTCAGAGTCAAGACACAAATGAACAGGGAAGCTTGTCCAACAAAGGCTCTAACGGGGAAAGGTCCTCCATGCCACAAGTCAAGTAGTAAGTCGAGTTAAAACATAATTGGAAGGTAATGGATGGGTGGAGACAATGAATGATGAAACCAACACTAGAAAGCCAAAGTATGGTGGGAATGACTACCTCTATTCTCCCTTAGGAGGGTAAAACCAATGAGTATAGATCAAGAACTTCCAAGTCTGAGTAAGGACATCAATACATAATAACAATACATACAATTCCACATATTTATATGACCGCCAGATCATGACACTAAATGCTAATACATGTCAAAAAAATGAGTATAAGAGCATTGATAACCATAACACAAGATATATAAGCTGAGTCGTAAACATGCAAATAATCCATCTAAACCAACATCAGTCCAATGAGAAAACATTGATACAACTCTAGGCATTAATAACTGCTCTGCAAATGGATAAAATGACTACATCAGTCATCAATCTGAGTGTCCTGAGACTTAGTCATGGCATGGGAGAGTACTATAGTCCATCAATCAAATCATGATCTATGATAAATGCTCATCTCAACATCTCATATGTAGGGGAGCTGGCTGAAAAATGTACTGGAATCTGAAAAATAGAATATGGTATCCTGACTACTATATATGGGGAATTTTTATATTTTGGCTCTATTTCCAGGGAGGTAGAGACCTTCTCCAAGTGGGATTTGTACTTCTCCACTTTACCTTATGCATTTAACTTCTTTTTAAACAATTATTTGCCACCAATGACTTTTCTTCTAGCTGGTAACTAGACTAGATCCCAGGCTTCATTTTTGTCCAAGGAATCCATTTCTTCAATCATGGTCTTCTTCTAGCGATCACTATTCTCTAAATCAACAGCTTCCTTCATATTTCTAGGATCGTCATTAGTAATAGATAAAGTGGAATTAGAGAAAAATTAGGAGGGGAATACCTTTTCGGTTGCCATGTTTCTTGAGATGATCTCCTCAAAACTAGGGTATGAGGCTCTTCTTCTTCTAATTCATCTTCTTTCGTTGAGTCAAACTCTTCATCTTCTAACTCAAACTCTACTTTCTCCAGTTCCCTTTCAATTGGAATCGCTTCATATCTAGGGACTTCTTTTACCTCTCTAAACACAACATCTTGACTATAACAGTCTTCTTACTTACAGGATTCCAAAGCTTATAACCTTTCATACCATCTTTGTATCCAATAAAGATACAATTTTCAGCTTTATTATCCAATTTGCTCATTTTCTCCTTTGGAACATGTACATAAGCATCACAGCCAAAAAAATTTAGATGCTTAATAGAGGGTTTTTTACCAATCCATACCTCTTGTGGAATTTTGTCAACCAATGCTGATGTGGGTGATGGATTTACCAAGTAACGTGTTGTCTTCACCACCTCTACCCAAAATTCTTGTCCTATCCCAACAATGCTTAGCATGCTCATTGCCTTTTTCATCAACATCCTATTCATCCTTTCAGTAACTCCATTATGTTGAGGAGTGTATGGAGTAATCTTTTGTCTTGCTATACCGCACTCCTTATAGAATTCCTCGAACTCATTCCCGCAAAACTCTCCACCATTATCTGTCTCAACACCTTTATTTTGTTTTCTATTTGGTTCTCTATAAGAGCCTTAAATTCTTTAAACTTAGAAAATACTTCATATTTATTTTGAAGGAAATAAATCCATGTGTTCTTTGATAAATCATCTATAAATGAAACATACCACATAGATCTACCAAATGATGAATCATGCACAGGTCCAAACACATCATTGTGTATTAACTCTAAAATTATCTTTGCTCTTGTAGCACTAGATGAAAATATTACTCGATTATATTTTCTGTATATGCAATGTTCATAGAAATAAAAATCTAGAGTACAATCAGTCATATCTTCAACCATACATTTACCTTCTAATTCTCGAAGGCCCTTTTCTCTGATATGCCCCAATATTTGATGCCACAACATTGTCTTTCCTCCTAATGTAGACAGCATTCTGCCATCTTTACCTCATCCCTCGGGTACAACAAAATTGTTGCATTCATCGATGATGGTGCTTCCCAATAGTTTGTATGAAGTTTCATATTGAACTACCCTCATCAATACCATTGATCCTCAAACCATTTTTCACACACCATCTCCACATGCATTCTTAACACCTGCAACATCCATCTTTCCAACAAATATCAAGTTTCTCACTAGATTTGGAATATGTAGAACTCCAGGGAGAGTTCTAATCCTTCCATCCTTGAGTTTCAACTTGACTCTACCACATCCAATGATATTGGATGGTGAATCATCTCCCAAGTACATATATCCTCCATTGTACTTTTCATATTCACAAAACCACTCCCTATGAGGGGTCATATGACATGACGCACCTAAGCCAATCAACCATATATCACATTCAGAATGATTACTTGTGGAAGCTAGGTACACATCCCCTCCCTCTTCTGAGAATGTATTTGCCTCTATGGAAGTGGGTATTATCATATCCCTTTTCTTTCTCAACATTCTTAGATCTACAATCTTTTTATAGTTCCCAACTTTACCGCATTTCCAACACTTCCTTATACATTTTCCTAGGGATTTAGATCCACCTTTAAATATAGATATTCCCATAAATCCCTTATTTTTGTTTCCCTCATGGGGGAGACCTCTTACAGTCAAGGCATCCATGCTATAGAAAACAACCCAAAAAAAATTTAGCACTCACGTTGAAAACGTCCTAACGGTCGTTTCTAGTTCAAAGGATCGTCAGGCGCGCCACTAACAGGAGCCCCCCACGCCCCCACATATGCAAAGAATATAACACATATCCAACATGTACTTGGTTAACTTTCTTCAATGTTTGGCATCCCCCCTCATTGGCTCAGTGAATTCACCAACAAATGTTATTTTGTTTGTGTTAGTTTGCATCTATAGTTTAAGAAAGCTATTGTGTGATTCATATGACTACTAGTTAGTGTTATGATATGATTCCTATCATTAGATGTATTTCTAAACTCAGAGATCAATTATTGTCATCTTAAAGTTGTCAACGCTTCGCAAAGGAGTTTTCAAATTGGTATTATTGATAACTTTGAGTTTCCAAATTGATATTATTGATCACTTATGAATGTTGGGAACATTTTTCTTTCACCCCTCTCCTCTAGGTTGTATGTAGGTCGTATAGCTATCTGTTGGATTGGGCCTACATATCCTAAGTCATATAGGCCATATGGATGCACACAAGTTTTGTTGGGCATAGTCTCTTTTGGTTATGCAACCTCTCTAATATGTTGAGATGTATTCTTCTTTCTTGAGTGCTTGTCTTTAGTTAGTTTGTGTGTGCTAGAGTGAAACTGTGGGTTGGAAAGTCATGTCACCCAATCAAGCATGAAAACTTTGTTTATTTTCTCTCCTCAAAGTTGTCATTTGGATGGGAGGGAATTTTGTTGACTTGAATGCATTGAAGTTTGAACCTTTCAAATATTGTAAGCACAAACCTTCACCTATTTTGGTTAAATATTTTATTTAATTAACATGGAATATATTTTATTAAGTGAGCACATGGTTTGTTGAGTATGATATGTTTTATTGGGTGAGCATTGGTTTTAGTGAAATAGGCTTAAATAGTTGGATTTTGAAAAAAATGGGAATAATGCTTAAATGTGTTTAAGAGTTTGAAGTGTAAATTTGAATGAAACTTGGGTACAATGTAGTGATGTGTGATTGCATGTTTGTGAAGTTCATTGGTTTTCTAGTTAACAAATTGCATAACAAGTTATTATAATCTCAAGTTTTAAGAGGTTAGTATTTCATTTTGTTTCATGGTCTTAAACCTGTCAAAATTAAGAGGAATGGGTATTCCTCAAGCATCTATGTTGTTGAAACAAACAATCTACGAGTGTATCATTTATGGATTAGGACCATGGTTGAAGACTCCACAACCTTTGGTAACATATTGCAAGAAGTCAACACCATTTTCCTCATTCCAAAGGAAAATGGTGCTAACACCCCTAATAAACTCCATTTAATTGCCCTTTGTAATGTAGCATACAAAGTCATATCAAGAAAATCTTTAGTCTCTTCTTAAGAAAATCATCTCCAAAGAGAAAAGAGGCTATGTAGGAGGAAGACAAATCCTACATGGTTTCATTTCTTTCCATGAGTTGATAAACTCTATGATGAAATGAACAACCCTGAGAATGATGATCAAGCTAGACATGGCCAAAGCCTTTAACACCATGTTGGACCTTCATCCAACAAATGCTCAAAATATTTGGAACATTTGATCCATGGATCCACTAGAATATGAATGTGATAAAATTGGCATTCAACTCTATTCAATGGCTCTCCATCGAACCCCTTCTCAACGAGTATAGGAATAAGGCAAGGAGATCCCCTAAAGGCCTAGGGAACTACCTTTCAAAAGCCCAAAAAGTTGGGCATTGAAAGGTTGTTCATTCTCTTCTTTTAATAAAATAATCTCTCACCTCCAATTAATTGATGAGAAAATGCTTGCAAACGCAACCACCATTTTTAAATCCAAATGCTTTAAGCATGTCCTGTAATGAACATAAAATATATAAATATTAAAAATAATATTAATAGATAATTATTAATTAATAATTAATAATTATCAAAGAGTCATGACTGTAGGTTGGAAAGTCACAAATGGACATATATAAGTCCGACCATTGTAAATGTATCATATCAATTTATATATTATTATGGCTTATCTCATTTACCAAGTTTTATGGTAATATTATTTCTACAAGCGAATAAATATTCGCTTCAATGGTATCAGAGCCTCGTTGGCTAGATCCCGGCCTTTGGCCATATTTTTTGGCTTTTAGCCATCACCTAGGTGTTGATGTATATGTAACTTCGGAATGTATTCTTCTATGTATCTTATTTATTGTAACCCGATGTTTATTCCGGGATGTCTCTATTATGTATTTGAGTCATGTGGTCATGCCCCGATGTTCCGATCGGGAGGATTAATAAAGTAAATAAGTCATATCAAGTCATTAGGTAAGTCCCCACTGTTTCGGGGCACTTGAGTTATTATACACTAATTAAGGTGTAGGCTCGGGTAAGTAATATTAGGTCGAGCCTACGTGTGAAAGTGCAATTCAAGTGAACGGATGAATATAAATAGAGAGTGAGAGTCTCTCTATTTATCACTTGTGACATACATCACTTGCTCTCTCAAGTGTGGCGCACTATTGGAGAAGGAAATACTTTGGCTTTGCAGAAGACAGAAGGCTATTGCTGTGTTGGGAGGTCATCTTACTGTTTTGGGTTTCACATCTTGTGGTGATACTATCTTAGAGGAAGTTGTGGGGTTTTCTCCATTTATGGTTTCCCTGATCAAAACTCTTTGTGTCTCTTGTCTCATGTGATGTGCCTATGTTATTGCTATGCTTGTTATTCTCTCAGTGAAAAGATCTTAACATAATGCTAGCTTAAATGTTGAAAAACTAACATGGTATCAGAGCTAACCTGAGAAGAAGACATTGTGCAGCTACAGGAACTAGGGATTCCTAGTTTATGGATCTTCCTCCACATATTTTCAGCAAAATTAAGGTGGAACAACTCTCCTCCTTAGGGCGCATCTTTCTGTCGAAGCGGAATTTGATTCCGAGCATTTTCAGTCTTCGATGCGAAAATTAGGGCTTTCTACGGAAGATGAATTTTTGAGTGAGACCAGCATAGGATTGTTCTCCTCATCAAAACCTAATTTTAGAGACCTGGATCAAGAAATTTGGTTGGGTGAAACTCCGAGAAAGTCAAACCCTAGTTTGACCCTGAGCTAGGAGAAACCCTAAATACTAAAACTGCTAAGTTTTGGTACAGTCGCTATATTCCAAGATTGGAAAAGTATCAGAAGCTGAAAATTGCAGGGGAAGAATACAAAATCCTGATGAATCCTATGTCCAAAAATCAGACTCATATTCGTTGTACTCCAGGCGATATGATCTCTCCAAGTTAGGGTTCCAGCCTCTTCCAGAATTCATCCCTAAACAGGACATCTGGGGAGATCTGCAATATATTGAGCTACAGAGGTCCAAATAGAATTCCTGAAGATGTTCCAAAAATTAAACGGACTTTAATTTCAGTGTTCTGAATATCAGACTCAGAAGATGAACCAGTGACACGTGTCATTCCATACAACTTCGCTGTTTCGAACAGTCCTGTAACAGGACACCTTGGGAAAAGGATCATAAATCCAAAATGGTGAAACCAATTCTGATAAAACCTATGGTGTTGGATCAGGGACATGCGAGGTTACCTTAGTACAAAATTTCAGACATAGAGGATCAATAATTTCAGAGATATAACAGAAATAGTAACAGGAATTTCTGCAGAAGAAATCAGTAAATTAGGGCTTCCTGTTCTGGGAGCTTCCCTCCACTGTTTTCAGAAAATGAGTACATTGGACAGCTCCATTTGAAGAGATCTATCTGTTCATCCAATCAAATCTAAAAGATTCCAAGTTTTAAAAATTAGGATTTCTGTGACAAACCCTAGATCAGCGAACTCCGGGACAAGGACGGACACCTCAAATCGGTAAGATCTAATCCTTTGCTATTTCCATTTGAGGTTCTCATTTCAAAGTGATATATCACATCAGCTTGATGATAATCTTGGTGAAGTTGAAAACTTCCAAGCATAGAAGTATTGTATCTCTCTGGATTGGACACCTACATGAGTATAGAGGTTCCATTTTCAGAGGGAGACGAGGCCAAAGAAGACATCATGCTCATGCTGCAGAGGATGATGAACCATCTAGAAAGAGATCCAGATATGAAAGTGAAGATTGTTCAAGCGAGGATGAATATGTTCTAATATCAGATCTCATAGGTAACATTACTCATGGAAGTGATGATTGGCTTATAGACAGTGGGGCTTACAAACATATGACGGGATTCAAGGAATCCTTTGTAAGACTATCAGAACATGAATCACCTCACAAGGTGAGACTAGGAGATGACTACCAATGTCCAATAAAAGGTAGTGGGGAATCTTCATACAATCTAGACTCTGGTAAGTCTTTAACAGTGAAAGAAGTATTGTTTGTGCCAGGATTGAAGAAGAACCTTCTCTCCATTTCAGCATTGATGCAAAAGGAATGCGGGTTGCATTCATAGATGGTCAAGTCATCATATGGCCAAAAAGAAAGACTATCGATGATGTGGTAGTGATTGAAGAACAAGAAGGAGGCTTGTACAAATTGAAGGGATATCCAGAACAAGCCTTGATCCATGACACAGTAGAGCCAAATGAGCTTTGGCATAGAAGGCTTGCACATGTGCATTACAGAGCACTACCTATTGCAAGCAAAGCTGTTGAAGGTCTTCCAGAACTTCAAGCTATTTGAAGGGAAGAACAAAATCAAAATATGACTTAAAGAAACTAGTTGAAGAATGTGAAGATCCAGAATGCAAAGACCATGCAGTCATAAGAGTCTCTCAAATCAAAGAACAACTTGAAGCAGTAAAAGAAAAAGTGAAGAATGCAAAAGTGGTGATGGCCACCTTGAATGGCCTCCCAGGATCGTGGAATTCATTCATGTGAGGAATGTGTGCCAGAAGGAAGTGATTACTTTCAGAGAACTCACAAGAAGAAGAAGCTCGAGAAGAGAAGATGGGATCAACTAAAGATCAAGCTCTTACCATCCAAAGAAGATCCCTCAATCAATGAGGAATATGAAGATCTCAACTCTTGAAGAACTTCTTATCCACCTCAACATTTGGATAAGAATTGATGCTATCATGAATGAAGAAGACGATGAAGCTGAAGACTCAAGAAGGAGTACACCCACGAAACAAATAAAGATAAGTATTCAATTGTCATTTCATGATATTATTTTGTTATGCATTTGTTTATATTCAATTGGTGTATTATGCATGATAGGATACTACTAATATGCATGTGATGGGTAAGTAGCTCATGGTGCTATACAACTCTCCATTGCTACTTATCTAGAATGAAACCTCTTTGCTGACATATTGGATTAGTGCACAATCTCAATGTTGTCCTGGTAGAGATGGAAGGCACCTAGAAATTTTCAGTGAGACATGGATGAATGTTGTATTGGCTAAAGTAGTTGCATGATCATATATTTATGCATAAGAGTTTGCCAGTATAAATATTCCTTATGAAATGTTTCTAACCATATAATTGCATTTGACTTGTAGGAAAGATCGCATACATAATCACCTACAAGCAAAGAAGAATGAAGACTTGTTCCGAAGAACAAGTGACGACATTTCAAGACAAAGAATAATATGATGAATGCAGTGACATCATTGATGTAGAACCTTCCAGACAAGAAGAAGTAACTAAGAAGAAATAGAAGACTAGTTCAAGAAGAATGATGTCAGGGCATAGTATCGAGATTTGAAGAGAAGTTCATAGTTCCATCATGCAGTAGATGGAAACATCGTGGGATACAAAGCAAGATTTGTAGCATGAGGCTTCTCACGAAGAGAAGGCATAGTCTACGAAGAAACATTTACAGCTAATAGAAGTGAAGTCACATGACATGCATAATCATGTGTGCAAATGAAAGAAGGCCTTGTACGAGTTCAGAAGACACCCATGGGATAACACATACATGATGAGCTTGATGAATATCTTAACCTTTGCTACAAGGTTGATAGAGGATGACAAGCTCAAAGATGGGTGCAAGATGAATTTTTGAAGAAGTTCAAGATAGAGGATCTTAGTATCCAGTGATCCTAGATGGATACTACTTGTCACTCCAGTACATAATGTTTCAGTGCATAGAGTACAGAAGACAGAGGGAGTATGATGCTCTGCTTCAGAGGGAGTGATTGCAGAAGATCCTGAGGTTCGACATGTTACGACAGGATGGGCAGATTACTGATGATTCTAGGCTTTACTGAGAGTAAAGTGGATTCCAACCTTTGATTCAAGGTTGAAGGTGGAAGACCAGTGATGCTCCTGTTATGTGTCGATGCACTACTGTTCTAGGTATGGAGGTGTGGCAGAGTACAGATGGGATCTTCCTTGGACAAGGGAAGTATGCAGTAGAGATCCTGAAGAGGTTTGGGATGATGGACTGCAAGGCTATGGCTACACCTATGGCATCAAACCTGAAGCTATTGAGTGATGCTTCGTCAGAGACGGTTGATGCTACGATGTATCGTCAGATGATTGGGTCATTGATGTACCTGACGAACACGAGACCAGACATTTGCTTTGCTGTGAACACCTTGAGCCAATACTTGACAGATCCGAGAAGTGTTCACTTGACTACTGCAAAGCATATTCTGAGGTACCTGAAGGGTACAATTGATTATGGGCTCAAGTATGATGCGAATCAGAAGATTAACCTAGAGGGTTATGTTGATTCAGATTGGGCAGGCAGTGCCATCAACAGGAAGAGTACTTCGGGATGTTGCTTCAGTATGGGATCAGGTGTGATCTCTTGGTTTAGCAGGAAGCAATCATGTGTGGCACTGAGTACAGCTGAAGCAGAGTATGTCGCATCTTGTTCAGCTAGTTGCGAGGCAGTATGGCTGCGGAAGCTACTGTCTGATATATTTGATCTCCAGTTGGATGCTACTTGTATACATTGTGACAACCAAAGTTGCGTAAAGTTGTCAAAGAACCCTGTGTTCCATGACAGGTCGAAGCATATCGAGATCAAATATCACTATATCACGGATATGGTGCAGAGAGGAGCAGTGAAGCTCCTGTATGTTGCGACGGAGGAACAGATAGCTGATGTATTGATGAAGCCATTGGCTAGGTTGAAGTTTGAGTACTTCAGAGAGAGACTTGGTGTTCTCCAGATCGAGGTTCCTTCCAAGAGACAGTGATGAGACCCATATCCATTCTGACATGGTGAGAGGATTGGTTCCTTCCATGGTCAGATGTAAGGGCTGAGCCATTCTGTCATGGTGAGAGGATTTGGTTCCTTCCATGACAGATATGAGTGTTGATTGCCATTCTGGGAATGGAGGCACCTGGTCAGTTACCAGGAACACTCAGTCAGGGACTGAGAGAGCCATTCTGACGAGTAGGTCAGATGTAAGGGCTGAGCCATTCTGTCATGGTGAGAGGATTTGGTTCCTTCCATGACAGATATGAGTGTTGATTGCCATTCTGGGAATGGAGGCACCTGGTCAGTTACCAGGAACACTCAGTCAGGGACTGAGAGAGCCATTCTGACGAGTAGGTCAGATGTAAGGGCTGAGCCATTCTGGTCATGGCTAAAGGATTAAGTTCCTCCCATGACAGATGTGAGTGCTAGCCATTTTGTCGAGTAGGACAGATGTAAGGGCAACTGCCACTCTCCGGGAGAGTGGAGGCGCCTGGTCCGTTACCAGGTAGCTCAGTCAGGGACTGGGGGCCATTCTGACGAGGGTGTAGGATTCAGTTCCTACCAGGTCAAATGTGAGTGCACAAATCTCTCATCATTGTGGTAGGAGGGGCTCCGGCCTGGGTGAGAGTCGTTCATCATTGTGGTAGGATGTGTTTCGGCCTGGGTGAATGTGAAAATCTTTCATCATTGTGGTAGGAGGGACTCTGGCCTGGGTGAAAGTCATTCATCATTGTGTTAGGATGTGTTCCGGCCTGGGTGAATGTGCCATTCTGACGAGTAGGCCAGATATAAGTGCAGAGCCATTTCACAGATGTTAGTGATGTGATGTCCTATCATGCTGGTGAATGTGAGTGCTGGGCCTTTCTGATAGGATTGTAGTTTACTACATGATCAGATGTGAGTGTTGGGCGTGCCTTTCTGACGAACAGGTCAGATGTAAGTGTTGGGTGAAGACCTACATGAGAGTAGGCCTACAACCAGCATGAAAAAGGGTTGGCTTTGTAGAACTTCCTATGACGAGATAGTACACACATGATGATGACCAGTGGAGATCCAGATCGAGCTATGATCCAGATCCAGTTATGATGACTCCGAGAGATCCAGATCGAGTGATGATCCAGATCCAGCAGTAGTGATCCAGATCGAGTGATGATCCAGATCCAGCAGTAGTGATCCAGATCGAGTGATGATCCAGATCCAGTCCAATGATGATGATCCAGATCCAGTGATGACGTTCTATGATGATCCAGATCGAGAGATGATCCAGATCCAGATGACTTGAAGACGAAGATGACTTGAAGATGAAGATGACTTGAAGACAAGATGATCCAGTTGATACAGAGAAGAAGACCAGTGCTGAAAATTGTGTCGAAAGAATACCTTCCTAATTAAGAGGGAGTGTTGATGTATATGTAACTTCGGA
>LPNX010208519.1:287207-311909 GCA_001517045.1 Pseudotsuga menziesii
ATAAGTGATATCAAGTCATTAGGTAAGTCCCCATAGTTTCGGGGCACTTGAGTTATTATACACTAATTAAGGTGTAGGCTCGAGTAAGTAATATTAGGTCGAGCCTACGTGTGAAAGTGCAATTCAAGTGAACGGATGAATATAAATAGAGAGTGAGAGTCTCTCTATTTATCACTTGTGACATACATCACTTGCTCTCTCAAGTGTGGCGCACTATTGGAGAAGGAAATACTTTGGCTTTGCAGAAGACAGAAGGCTATTGCTGTGTTGGGAGGTCATCTTACTGTTTTGGGTTTCACATCTTGTGGTAATACTATCTTAGAGGAAGTTGCGGGGTTTTCTCCATTTATGGTTTCCCCGATCAAAACTCTTTGTGTCTCTTGTCTCATGTGATGTGCCTATGTTATTGCTATGCTTGTTATTCTCTCAGTGAAAAGATCCTAACATAATGCTAGCTTAAATGTTGAAAAACTAACACCAAGTTTCCCGGAATTTTTGGGTTTCCCGGAATTTTTGGGTTTCCCAAAAAATAGGACTTTGTCCTTAAAAGAATAAAAAAAGGGTAAAAGTAACTTCCCCCAAAAAAAGAGAGTTAGAAAAAAAAGTGAAGAAAAAATTAAAAACAAAAAAAAAACTAAAAGAACGAGCCAAAAAAAAGGGAAAGAAAGAAAAAGGTTAAAAAAGAAAAGATAAAAGTAGAAAAGTGCATAATAAAAAAAAGGGGGTAAAAGTAACTTCCCCAAAAAATAGAGAGTTAAAAAAAAAGTGAAGAAAAAAGTAAAAACAAAAAAAAACTACAAGAACGAGCCAAAAAAAAGGGAAAGAAAAAAAAAAGGTAAAAAAAAAAAGGGGAAAGAAAAAAGAAGTTAGAAAAGAAAAGATAAAAGTAAAAAGTGCATAATAATAACTATTAAAAGAAGCAAGTGAGATTTGAACCTGGGCGGGGAAGTTAACAATCATTCCTCCCAACCACCCAAGCTACTCACATTTTACAAAACTTACGGGAAATAAAATATCAAAAGGTGCATAATAATTGATACTAAAAAGTAAGTGAGATTGAACTTAGGTGGAGAAGTCAAAGGAAAAACAAAATCGAAGATCATCATCATCTAGTGTGGAAGAAATTAGATATCATGGAATCTGGTTTGCAAGTACAAATAGAGAAATTAGAAGCCAAGTTAAAGCATTATCGAAGAGAGAATGAGGAATTACGAGACACAAATACGAAATCGGAAATGTTGATTAAATTACATCATATGCAAAAAGAGCGCAAGGAACAAATAATTTCCGACCAAAACAATCATATAGAAAAATTGTATGCCCAAATTAAGAAATTAAAAGACGAAAGTGATTTCAATCAGAGACTAACAAATCAAGATATAAAGAAAGAAATAAGTGATTACGAAGTAGAAACAATCCGCTTGAACAAAATCGTTAACAACAAGGATGAAGAACTGACACACATACGACAGAAATTAACAGAGTAAGAATCAGTGGTCGACCAGTATCGTCAACAGATAAAAGTTCCTCAACAACAAAATAACGACTCTAAAAAAGAACACAAGCTAGAGATCGCAAAGAGTAATAAAATAATATCCAACAATTCTGAAGAAATTTTCAGATTAAGAAATCACAACAAAACCCTGATTACAAAAATCAAAAAATTGAAAAACAACAGCAAGAGGGAACAATCCGGTGAAAACCTCGAAGGAAAATCACTAAAAAATCAAGAAGAAAACTAGTGTATAAATAATAGTAATCAGGAACCACATAACCAAATCAAGGAGCTAGAAATTTAAAAAAAGTCGCAAGAGGAAGGAATCGAAAAGATTCAGAAACGTAACAATCTACTAGATAACCAAGAAGCACAAATCGAGGAAGTGAAGAAAGTCTTCGTCGCAATCCAAAAGAAAGAAGAACAAACAACACCTACACCTTACAGACATCCTAATTATAATCATCATTTTGACCAACGGCAAGTTCAAAATGAATATTCACAGAAGACTTATGTGGACATGCGAAAATATCGACATAACAAGCAACACTTGAGATGAGTTGTCCCACAAAAATATCTCAGAGCTACAATAAAAATAGATCTGGGATGGACCACAGCAGATACGATGTGACAATTCTCCTGGGGAATCCGTAATTCGTATCGGCTCATCTCCTCAAATGTCGCAAATACAAAATGGAAAGAATTCCGAGATAACAGATTAAAATAAATCAGACATTAATGTCAAATACATCTTTGAGAACAAAGATTCCCTTAAGGGGAAGGCAATGTAATGAACATAAAATATATAAATATTAAAAATAATATTAATAGATAATTATTAATTATTAATTAATAATTATCAAAGAGTCATGACTGTAGGTTGGAAAGTCACGAATGGACATATATAAGTCCGACCATTGTAAATGTATCATATCAATTCATATCATCAATTTATATATTATTATGGCTTATCTCATTTACCAAGTTTTCTGGTAATATTATTTCTACAAGCGAATAAAAGCTTCTTTGATGTTCGTAAATTCTCTAAAATTCCCATAGGTAATCTGAATCCCACATGTTGGTAAGTAATAATAAAATGGATAATAGATAAGATGATGAATTACATATGAGGGTCTATTATTTATATTTTGGTGAAATACCCTTTCATTAATAGTCATATCTTTTCGTAAAGACATTATATATATATATATATATATATATATTATTGTTTGTTGTTATTATTTAAGTTTGTTACATGTCCTCAACAGCTTCCTCCTAGACTTAGAAGGGCAACTAAATGATTCAAAATAATTTATTTTTTTAATCCACACTCATCTTGCTATCTAAAGGCACATTAGCAAGATTCTCAATATTGACATTGGAACCTTCCCCTCCCTCTACCTAGGTATCTCCTTAATTGAGAATGTAGGAAGGAACCTATCTTGGGAAACACTTTTCATAAAGTTCAAAAAAATGTTGAATAGCTAGACATTATGGTAAATCCCTTGTTGGTTGTATCCTCCTCAAATTTGTTCTTCGTGCCATCCCAATCTTCACCTTCCCAACCTTGACTGGGTCAATCAAAGTCCTTAAGCACTCAACCAACATTCAAAAAACATTCCTCTAGGGAGGGCTCTCGATGGGAAAAAAATGGACTCTAGTGGGATGGAAGAAAAATTGCACCCCAAAGACCCAGGGAGGGTTAGGACTCGAAATCCCAAAAAACACACAATGTTTCTTTAGGATGCAAAATTCTTGGGAGATGGCCACTTTCTCCAAAATATATGTGGTCAAAAATCCAACATGACCAATATCCTCTAGGAATCAATGAACTAAGACTTTTACATACCTACTAACTGGATCCTTCATTTGGAACCACACCAAAGCTTAGTTGAATATGATCTATCATAAGAGATTCTAGTAGATAAAAGACAATAAAAGTGGAAACCTCTGGGATGACTCTTGGTAAGAAACCCCTCCCCCCATCCCACCAAACAACCATGCGATCAAATTTTGACCCGTCACTTTTGAAGTAGGTTACACAAAATTTAACTTTCAAAAAGATCTTAATGCAAACATCGATCCTTTGCACAAAGTAGAGAAACAAAGATTCTATCCACACAAGTACCAAAAATAATCTATGGATAATCCTTCAAACAAGAGCCATTCTCTAGAAAGAAGGTCTAGATAATCGAAGATGGGGCTACAAGGGATGTGATAGTTACACGATCCAAGAAGCCTACATGATAATATCAAAAGCTTTGAATAATAATGGACCCTCAATGTTATGACAACGCATCTAACAAGGCACTCTTTGGCCCAAAGTATGTTCTTCATGCCATCCCAATATTCACCTTCCCATCCTTTATTGTGTCGATCGAAATCCTTAAGCACTTAACTAACATTCAAAGAATATTCCTCTAGGGAGGGCTCTCAATGGAAAAAAATGGCCTCTAGTGGGATGGAAGAAAATCTCCATCCCAAAGACCCAATGAGGGCTAGAAATCAAATATAAAAATAAAAACCACAATGTTACTTTAGGACGCAAAATTATTGGGATATGGCCACTTTCTCCAAAAATCCTATGGGCAATAGTCTAGTGAGATCAATATGTTTTTAGAATCAATGAGTGAGAACTTTTACATCCCAACTGGATCCTTCATTTGGAACCACACCAAAGCTCAGTTGAATATGATTCATTAGAAGAGATTCTAGGAGATAAAAAAAAATGATAAAAGTGGAAACCTCTAGGATGACTCTTGGTAACAAAGCCCTTCCCCCTCACACCAAAGAACCATTCAATCAAATTTGATCCATCACTTCTCTGAAGTAGGTTAACAAAAGTTCACTTCTAGAAAGATCTCAATGCAAAGATCCAACCTATGCATAATGCGTGGAGCAATGAAGACTCTTGTCCAAAGACTGTCAACACTCATACCAAAAATAAACTATGGATAATCCTATGCCAGCTATTACCTATGGAGTAAGCTATCTACCCGACCATTTGCACCGGGCCCACTTGACTCTGTCCGGTAATAGATTACTCTATTATCTTTCTGTGACAGTGAGACCAAGAACAGCAAAATCTGCTTCTTTTCTTACATTTTCATTGCAAATCAATTCTACAACAAACTATTATTGCACTCCGATATAATGCAATAATGAAGAATACTAATTTACCAAATCAAATTGATTCTACAGACTGAACCGATCTAAACCTAATCTAAAATTGTGTTCTAAAAACTTGTAATTTGAAATTCAATTGTTATGGATTTGATAATGCCATTGTTCTGTGTGTATGCTAGTTTAAAACTTTAACCTCTGTGATCATGAAGGATAAAGAATCCAAGGTTTAACCCTGGATTGGATTCCATAAAACAAACAAAGGAGTTGATTAATTGTTACAAGGAAGTTGGTAAAACGTTCCAAGTTTTAGATCTTTCCAATTATTTTTATTGAGTTGACTAAAATTATATAGTTCTAAACATACATTTGCAATTTTTATAAAAATTCCAATCAAAACTTACAATTTTAAACTTGCACTTAAAAAACAAGAATTTTCATGGCTAAATTTATGGATGGATGAATTCGAGAGTGCAGTTGGTGTGAAAGTAGGTGTTGAAATTGGTTGTTCTTGGTCTCACTAAAAGGTAAAAGAGTAAGCTATTACCCGACGGCGTTAGGTGAGCCCCGATGCAAATGGTCGGGTAGATAGCTTACTCCCATTACCTATGGCATTGGTTGGCATGTCCCACTTTATCATGATTCATATTCCATACACATACATACCATAACTATTCATCGTGTTCGTTGCGGTTTAGATTGTGGGTTAGTGGTGATGGTTTGAAGATTGAAGATTGCAATGTGGGCTGATATGTAATGTTAGTGGGTAGTAATCACCCTTCACAACACACCAACTCTAACTATGAATGGGTTAAATTTTTCTCCCACCTCATAACTCTTTGAAACATTCATTCCGAAACCTGGACTTTTACTACTCATGTCGAAGTTTTGAACATTGACAATTTTCTGAAAGATATTTGAGAGGCATTTGGAAGACCTAGACGCATAATTGATCTTGCAACTAAAAGGAAGGTATGCACATGTCTTTCAGCATATTTTTTTATTATTTTGAAGTTATTAAAATTAAAATTTGATGTGTAATTGCTCCAGTTCAAAGGCTCTTTTTTTCCCAACAACTGTTTGTGTTTTTTTCACTCCCATGTTTTTTCCACATTTTATGACAATGATTTAGAACCTATGACAGACCCATTAGAGTCACCAATCTTAGTATTTTCCGTCATACTCTATCAATTCCAGCTAAATTTTAAGAATATACAAATTTCTAACTGTGCTCACTCACCACATTTTTTTTTCTTGATTAGGAAATCCTTCTCATCCAACCTTAAGCTCTTATAATACAAATCTGATATTACTGCCTCAAGAGAAGATAGCTCGCTTATATTCATAAAATTATCATCATTAAACTAGCACAGTGCTTGTTAGAAAAGAGGCATTTGTTCACATTACTCCAGCCATTGTAGGAATAGTTGACATACCAAAAACTCATCATCATTTTCAAAAAGATTATAAGCCCGAATTTTTTGATGTAAAATTTGTTAAACTTTCATGGAGAAATGCAGTGCGGTGTTTATCCTTTCTTTATTAATGAGATCATTTGTCTTTGCAGTCATGAGAGAGTATTTCCAAGAGGACAACGACCCTTCATTTGTTCACATTACTCCAGCCATTGTAGGAATAGTTGACATACCAAAAACTCGTCATCCTTTTCAAAAAAATTATAAGCCCAAATTTTTTTATGTAAAATTTGTTAACTTTCATGGAGAAATGCAGTGCGGTGTTTATCCTTTCTTTATTAAAGAGATCATTCGTCTTTGCAGTCATGAGAGAGTATTTCCAAGAGGACAACGACTCTTCACTGGATTATGTGTATGGAGTGAACTGCAGGAAGTCTAAGGTAGTAACTAGTGCTGTGTATGGCATTGCAAGACTTCAATCTTTCCATTGCATGTAAAATATAGTGATTAAGGATCCAATTAAACATGCATAGTTTTCATATTTGAAAAATATTTCAGGTGGTTGTTTTGTCCACCACAGTTGAAATTTGGGATGTCAATTTAATGGAGAGGGTTGTACAGTTTATATATGTTTTATTCATTCATACATGTTTGTGATATGCTGCAGAGGTAGAGAGGACTCTCAGGCCTGGCGATTAATATGAGCAGCTCGTTTCTTAAGATCCAACGAACGCCAATTTTTAATGAGATGATCCCTCTTCATTTAACTACTCTGCTGTAAGTGCACTCTACCTCCTGGGCTTTATTAACCTAAGATCTAAAACAGTTTTCAAATTTTCAACTTCCTTGTTGAAGGTTGAATAAAGAATATTTTTTCAATTGATTTTTGAATGAAATAAAGAATATTCTTTCAATTGATTTTTGAATGAAATTATTTAGAAGATGAGCTTGTAATTTTTTTTTAATTAGAGTTTGAATATAATCTAAATGATATTTATTAATCATCTAGATGATATTTATTAGTCATGATTTAATTTAATTTTTATTTATTATGTAAAATTTTATTGATATGGTTACTTGTTTTTATGACGTAAATTTTAATTATTTGGTAAATATTTTATTATTATGAATATTATTTTATTTGGTTTTGGTTTTTATTTTTTAGAAAATTGTATAATTAAAATTTAAAAAGAATTTATATTGGTAAATTTAATACAAAAAATGTACACTCCTCTAAAAACTTAAATTAAAAAGAAAAAAAAATGACAGTTACAAATATAGATAAAACCTAAAATGAAGGGCATGAAAAACACAAAACCGTCATAAAATTTTGATTTGACAGGCAATAGAGATTTCAAATTCCAAGCCTAGTCCCCTCTCAAACAATCAAGCTAAACTTTGATGAAACTTCTAAAGAAAATCTTGGCCAACAAGCATCGGAGAAGTGTTCAGAGACGCAAGGGAAAGTTGTTCTCGCTATGCATTCAGAAGCATTGACAACAACTCTCCTAAGCTACAAGCTCTTAAATGAGTCTTGTTCTTGCCAACAAACATAATTGGCCTTCTCTTTTCATTGACGGAGACTCCCTAGTTATCATTGAAGCTCTGAGCAAGCTTTGCAGAGGTGTAAAGTCGAAAAAATATCTCAATAAATTGGAAATGCATTAATGCCCTTACAAACATTCTCCATCTCAATAATCTCTAAATCAGCTGTACAAAACAGGCTTATCAAAAAACAAACAAACTTGTTAACTTAATGACCAATAAAAAATAAAGACTCGAAACACTAAAGACTCTAATGAGAACATTGTGCTCAATTGCTTCAATTCAACCAAAAGAGATCTGTGTCACCACTGCTCCTTCGTTGATTTAGGGGATATGAATTATTTTCAAAAAATCTATAACCCCAAATTTGGTGACACAAAGAAAGAAGGACATGCAGAGTATGGGGGTTCGGGGCAGGAGTATCTGAGATACAATGGAGTCCAAACTCCACAGGGAATGTGCAGTGAATACAAACTCGAAATGGACTCAAAAATTTGGAGATGCGAGATTCAGAAATGCAAAGACAATGCAAGGAATGCAGGGCTCCACACAAAGAAAGAGAACTTTAAAACCAGGCCCCGCACTCCACATTGGTCGCAGAGTGCTGTAATGTGGGCAAAATGAAAACGAAAAATATAATAGAACTCTCTAGTCGGAATGCGGAAATGTAAAACAAAGACAAAACTCAAAAGTCTGCCCCTGCGCTTCATATGGTACGAGGAAGGCAAGAATGTGAGCGAAATGACAACCAAATGAAAGACAACAAAACTCTTTGCACTTTGCACTTTGCATTTTGCATGCAGAACTGTAAAAGAAAGAAAGGTCTACACTTGACATTGGACGCCATCTAGCCCGGATCTATCCACTCCATCAAACTAAAAACAACGGTATGGATGACACAAGCCAATCTGGGATTTGGACACTTTGGGTTGGAAGAAATAATAAGTTGACAATCCTTTTCGAACCCGAGAATGGTTCACTAATTTTGGGGGCAACGGGGGGCAGGGAATCAGCATTCCTAACCTTGATGATACACACCAATGATCTCGAAGCAGAGTTTCAAATCAGAGACTATTGGCACTTAATCAAATGTTTAGCTCTGTCAGAGAGGCGTTGGCAGCACAGAGACTAGCAAACTTCAAAAGAGAATACTCAACAGAGCATATGAAAAAATTGACAGCATAATTGGAAAAAGGACGAATAATTTAATGGTGTAGTCTTATGAACACCCTCTGTTAAAGGACATTTACAACTACCAAACCTGCTCAAGATAGAAATGGTCCCAAACCAGATGGAGAGGCCGGTACCTCAAATAATCAACAGCTGTTCCTTCTACTGTGAAAGTTTTGGTTTTTCTCGTGTTAAATCTGTAGTTTGTCAATCTGCATCTAGTTATATCTTTCCGTGGGGAAAATTTTAATTAATTATAGCTCCGACTACTTTGCTAGTAGAAAATTCGATACGTCTACAATGCATCAATTCTGAAATGTTATGCAATTTTGAGACTATCAGTACTCTATAAGGGGAGCAAAAACTACCCCCTCCTTGACGAGGACAACCAGAGTCTATAAACTACCTTTCGAAAATTAAAATTACTCATTTATAATATGTTTTTTCTCAAAATGTATACGAAAGTACAGTGTGATATCTTTATACGTTTCAAATCTGTCCTACACCCGCTTCCCAGAAAACACTCACCTTCCTATTATTATATAGAACGGGATTTGTCTTTCTTAATGAGACATTGTTTTCTTCGAGATTGGTTTCGAAGCGACATCAAAAGCTTTGCAATGATATTGCTCAGATTCTCTTAAGACGTGCTACTGATATACGTGTCCGATAAATTCCAGGTCTTTGGTAACTTTTAAATGGTAATAAATTGGATGTCTAGTAAGAGCAGAACTCTTACGTGTACAATCAAACCTCTTTTACAAATGTTTTCAAAGAGCTCAATACGAATACAGACAAACTTCTAAACAAACTCATTCTGGATGCTGGCTATGCTCCTGGAAGGAATCAAAGGATGGAGATCTCCACATCTACCTTACTGTTTTCCACATTTTTTTTATGTTTTAAAATTTTCATCTGTTCTTGGAGTTAGATCTCATAAAGGTCTAGACATATAATGCACTATTATGTGTTGTAATGTGTGACTGAATTTGAGGTCAACATCTGGTGACATTTTGGACATTACCGTTATAATAAATTTCTATATAGATGAATAGGTAGAAGCCGTTTCTCCATGAGAAAAGACCTATTGCGTAAATATCGAGATAAACCATTGAAGTTCTCATTGGAAGATCAAGATACGCGGTCAACATAAGTCCATCACAAGTAATCCATAACCTTTTCTCACAAGCAATCACAACTCTCAGCTTGTTCAGGTTTTTTCTATTTAAGATTACGGAGTGTTGGCAAACATTGCTTTCATCCTATGGAGTAAATGTCGAGATAAAGATTAACCATTAAAGTTCCCATTAGAAGATCAAGATATGTATTCAAGCAATCACAACTCTCAGCTTGCTGAAGAGTTTTTTCTATGTAAGATTACGGAGTTGTTGGCAAACATTGCTTTTGTTTTTTCGAATGCTGCACATAAATAAGAAAATTGCAAGTTCCAACTTGTAACAATATTCAAGTTACAAGAAATGATTTCAATGGCAATCAGCCAGATTAGTAACACCCACAGTGACGAATATATAAAATAATTAGATATGATTCCTAACAACAATGTCATGTAATGGAAATGAAAAGAACATGTAGAAGAGTTGGTGTCCTGGTTCGAGTCAGGTAGAGAAGAGAGTTGTTATACTTCCACTTAGATCTAAACTCCAAATGTAATATTTTCATTTTTTTATCCAAATATTGATTTACTTGTTGACTTGGATTTTCAAGATATCATGATCTTTATTCTCACCTACAATCTCGAGGTGAAAGCATGGCGGCAGTTACTGTAAAATACGTGACAAAATCATAGCATAACAAACAAAAATAAATCAAAAATGTCGACAAAACTCATAAAACAAAAAATCAATTACAAGAGCTTAGGCTTTCTTTAGTTGTTGACTTGGGATTTCTTTAGTGATCTTCTTCTTACCTACAAGCTAGAGGTGAAAGCATGGCAGCAGTTCACTCAAGATAAGTAACAATATCAAAGTGATTATGGCAATAAAAATAAACACAAAACTAGTCCGCATAATCCGAATAAAACAAAAAATCAAACTATTACTGCTTGTTATTTCTTTAAAAAGAATAATAAAAAATATCAACATCAAACTCCTGAACCAACCCAGGGACTTGATCCCAATATCTCTTTGCAATTCACAGCACTGCAATGAAATTAACCCACCAAACCTACACCTTTTTTATAGCAAACCATTATACCACAAAAATATTGCAATTGCTTTGGCTATCAATGGCTGTCAAATGAGCAGATAAGACAACCACCTCGCTCAGGATGGCAGACAGAAACTCAAGGAACTGATTGATCTTTGTTGAAAGATAATACCAAGAAATCCAATGTAACATATCAATTGACAATAAACGATAAGTGAGAAGACCCATACAATTACAATAGAATAAAAAAAATAGAAACCCAAATTTATCAACACATAACTTTTTATAGCAACCATTATACCGCAAAACTAGAGCAAACGTAAATGTTTTGGCTATCAATGTAGATTAGGCCACCATATGGCTGGCAACGCTTTTGGCAGACTGTTTATAGAGCCTTGTGAAAATTAAGAAAAGCGGATTGATTTATAGAGCCTTATGAAAATTATAGTCAAACAACTGCATCTGATCAAATAAAACAAGATGAAACAAAATTATAAATATCCTAACTGCATCTCATCAGATAAAACAAAAGAAAACAATTGATATCTGTTGGTAACATAATACCCAACTATCCTTGCTTTCAATAGTAAGTAATATATCATATACTACATGATTCCGGTGTTCCAATGTAAAAATTGCAATCTCCAGATCCCAAGTTAAGTTAATATTTATAAACATTTCCCAAATTTATTGCAAATCTTGTATTATTGCATATAGTTCATTCTCATTTTTAACACCATGTTAAATAACCTCCATTAACATAATTTGTCAAATTTACGTTTCAGGGCAAGCCTGGCTTTAAATTTTATTGTTTTACTTAATCCACTGCTAGAAATCCCTAATTATTCAAACCTGAAACAATACCTACTTGCTTCAATGCCAAATTTAAAAGAAGCAGAGTTACCAAGTCCGACAAACTATATAAGACCAAAAGCAGTGAAATCCATTTGTGCATTTAAAGAATCAAAACACTTTACAATAAGAAATGAAACTACAAGAAAATTCCAAAATATGCCAAAGAATACATGAAACAAAACCACATTGTAGACTACACAAAATTATGCCACTGAAAATTCATCAAAATTAAAAATAATTCTGACAAAGTGAATTAAGAAGATAACAATTAAATAACAGATTTAATTTTGGAGCATAGCTAATTATTTGAAACAATATTTTGCAAAATAAGTTTCATTGTCAAAAATAGCAATTAATAGAAACAAAATACTGATATAGATAACTAAAAATAAGCTTACCTGTGTAGTACACAAATCAAGCCCATTAATATGCAAAAGATCTATTTATCTTCCTAACATTTTTTGCCATTAAATCAAACTTTCTGTCAATTATGTCACACCACTTAAAAGATCCACAAAACCCTCATTTTGGGTCCTGTCCCAGAAATTTAAAACTGGTCATAAAGCAATAACAACAAAATTAAAAGACAACCATATAAATAGGTTGAAAGAACTCGAATGTGCAAGAACTTGTGCACAAATAGTTGTGTACTCATTGGAAAAAAATAAATTCGTTCAAAAAAAAATCGTAAGATAATCTTTACCATGAAACAACCTGGCCCAGTTACTTTTCTAAAACCTTAATATCCACCCTTCAAATCATTAACAACATCATATGGAATAGGTGTGACTGTCTCCAAAACAGCACCCTCAACCATAAATCCTGGCTTAGGACCCTGAGGCTGCCTCTTGGTGCTGATACGTGGCTCACCACGTGCTTTAGCATCTGCCTTCAATTGGTCGTTGTTTTTTCTTCTTAATATGGCATCCTCTGCACACCTAGATGGTTGCACATGCTCAATTCGTACATGAATTCTCTTCTTGAGAATCTTGTTACGAACCTGAAATTATCAATTAGAATTTCATCAGAGAGCAAAACGAGACAAAAAAGCTCGTGCATTCCCACATTTTTTTACAATAATCATATGATCCAACAGTCCTAACAAATGAATAAACAAGAGTGCAGTTAAATGAAAAATTAAAATCGCATGGACAATAGCCCTTAAACTTCCAAGGCATTATCAATCTTACCACATTTAATCACATCCTCTGAAACTGACATCACCAATCCTAAGCATTTAAACTGCATGCAGCTTTTCTAGTGCAAATATGTAAAGCATTCATCAAACGATGCAAGACAAGAACATACAAGCATACCTATTGGGTGCAAGAGATGGGGACCCAAAATGCCACATCTCTTTCCCCTTTAGCAGAGACAATGATAGGAGAGGCAGTAAGACCTACTAGGCTAATCAGAAATGTATACTATAACACCGATATGTACAAACAAGGCTTCACCATGTTCCTATCACTGAAGCCACGCAAGAAGTCTTAGATGGCTTCAGAATATTTATCAAAAGCTTTAAATAAATCACATTTTTATCAAATTGGCATAAGCCATCTATAATAGTTTATGGTGGTCAGATATTGAGGGACTATTCTGTTGTCTCAGTTATTTTTGGCTGCCCTCTTGATTAAAATAGACGATCTAAATTAGTATTAAATCAGAAATTAAAGATTATCTATTTGGAAATTGAGTACAAGATCAACCGAAATTATTGCATACATACTGATCAATATATCTAACTGAAGAAAAAACTATAAAAAAAAGAGATCCAAATCACCATCAAAAAGTTAAAACTACTTACTATTAAAGAAAAACACGACCTAAATAAAAGATAAACATCAGTAATGATCCATTGGTGTCAATTTAGATGCAACAGCAAAGCCAAATGGTCTGATCATCCTAGCACTCTAACTTCCCAATGAAGAAAAGAAAAAAGAAATAATGCCACAGCAATATGACTTTTTTTCTATCCAAGACATAAATTCAAGTACAAGAAAATGAAAATAAGACGTCATCATAGGAAAAGAATGTTGCTAAAGTAGAACAATTACCTTCAAGACAATCATCTGCAAAGGCAGTTTAAGAAGCAAAGCATAAAATAACTGTATCGCCAAAGGCTTTGAAAAGGATGCAAACAATGCAAAATAAATGATAGTTAGGATTATTAATACAAACCCATCAAATGTGGTGGCACAAATACTCTAGTAGTAAAGAAAGCCTTCAAACTCTTTGAGATCACTCCAAAGTGATAAAAGCAGAATAGCCAAAACTTCTGACTCTTTTGTCCCAACTCTCCCAAGGTCAAAAAGGCACACATGTATGATAAGCAGTAAATAAGTTGAGGCTACAACTTAATCCAAACAAAACAATTAAAGAAGAGATTTTGTAAATAATTTTCAAAAATATCATCACAGGGGATAAAAGGGGAGAGCTCCTAGGATTATTAGGAGCTGTGCACCCTTCAAGAGGTTAAATAAAATAAAATGTCACTCGAGAGGTTAAAAACAAATACTTTTAAGCAGAAAAACTCTAGGAGGGTAGCTGTGGTTACACCTGCCTTGTGCTAGCAAGAGATTCCCAGCCGGAAACCCTCAACGTGAATAAAGAGCTCAAGAAAATCACATACGGGACTCTTAATCAATGTCTGCTGGATATCCTAGCATATGACACAATCTGTCTCTGCTGGATATGCAGCACATTGATTATAATGGTGACATGAACCTAAATGAAGCGGAGTAGACCAACTTAACTCTACTAAGCGGATCCCAGAGTATTAAGTTAAAACTAAATGCATGATCACAAAGAACCTACTCCAGAGTGTGAATTTAAAACTAAATACATGAATATAAAACTTTGCATAATGCTCACAGGCACATGACTGTTGTGATTACAACTCGTTTGAGAGAGAAAAAAAAAATATAGCCATGTTTAACCCAGCTGTCAAAAAAGCAGGTCACTAACAATGGAGTGCAAAATCATAGCAAAAAAGCAATGGATTTTGCCAGCATCAAATCGAGAAGAAGATTTAACGAGAGCTTATTAAAGAATCAAAGATTTTATCATCATTCATTCTTAATAAAAAATCGAAGATTTTTTTGCTCATTCAAAAACTGAGCCGACAACCAACCTAAAATACTACAAATACACAAACAAAATACATCCTGATAATACACTAGAGGTAATGAAACAAAAAAGATTAAAAATAACTGGGAAAGATAAGATCCATTTCAATTAGATTCAATACACCATACTTCAACTTGTATTGAGGGGAAAAGGAGATTTTAAGGGAAAAAGACCCAAAGTGGGGAAAAATAAAATAAAATATGGAACCTGTTTGTTCATTTCCACGCCGATGGCTCGCTTGGTGACGTTCCAGACAACCCCGGTACGGCCATGGTAGAACTTGTGAGGCATACCCTTGTGAATAGAACCATTGACCTTAACATCCACATACTGCCCTATTTTGTAGGTCCTCAGATATGTGCTGAGAGGGGCGTATCCCTTCTTCCTGAAGGGCCTGGCAAACAGGTCCCTCGTCCGAGCGCGCACTCCATGGCCTGCCGGCATCTTCTCCTCCCTCGGTGGATCGCCTCTTCCTGCTGCTGCTCCTGCAACTTATCTCGAGCCAAACCCTAAAGAATTTGTTTTAGTGTACAAGGGTTTTTGTAAACCCTAATTTTTTGAACTCAGGTTAGGCGTGGTTAAGGTTTAGTCGGACTCGGGTTGGGGGCTACGGTTTGGTATATTTTAAAGATAATGAACCAAGAAAAGTAAATGTAAATGGTAAATGATGGTTATCCAATTTAATATTGCATTTTTTTAGGCATAAGAGGTGGTTCACCAAGTACTTAGATTACATTCATTTATAATTTATATATTTATAGTGGCTTAACAAGAGCATACATATCACTTATAAAAATTGAATCTGGCTGGAGAGAATAATAGTCTTTCCTCCCAACCACCCAAGCATTTACATGAACAAATAAAAAGATTGCATTTACATAATGGTAAATGTTGAAGGTATACATGATGGTTATCCGATTTAATATTTAAACGGATAAACACCACATCAATATTGGATTTGTGACATGATAAAAGAATACATTTATATAATGGTAAATGTTGAAGGTATGCTTATTTGTGTTTCACGTTCATGATAACTATCATCTCATAATAACCCCCCCAAGGGTTAGCTCAATTGGTAAGACATGTGCACACTCTTTCGGTTTGGGGAGAGGTTACGAGTTCGAGCCTTGAGTCCTTTGGGGTTAGGCCTTCTCCGAGGATGGTCAGCGGTTTACCACCTCTACCATCCACTAATGTGGGGAAGTATTGCTGGGTTTCCCGTGGATCTTTCCATTTGAAAAAAACTATCATCTCATAATTATATTTCTAGCCTTGAGAATGGTGGTATAAGACTCAAGCCCATGGCTAATAAACTCTTTTGGTTCCATAATAAAAAAGATGGTATGGTCACGGTAGCTCAGGTGTATGATTTGATGCCCATTACTTTGCTGGAACCACCCAGGGATCAGTACATGGTGAGAATTTGGCATGGTTTGTATCATTTAAAGATTAAATGTTTTTTTTTTTTTTTTTACTGGTTGGCTCTTTCTAACAGAGTCTTGACTTGGGATAACCTTGTAAAGCGTGGTTGGACAGGCCCTGGCAGATGTGTTTTATGCTTCAATGCTGAGGAGACTACTCAACATATCTTTATGGATTGCCCCTTTACCTCCTCGGTTTGGTCCAAGCTCTGTGGGATCTATCACTGTGAATTACCTTGCTTTGAAGGCACAGTCACCGATCTTCTAAAGTTTTGGTTTACTATGTACTCTAAGCATGCGGGTTTCATATATTTGATGATCTTTGTATGCTAGTGCATATGGAAGATGTGAAACAAGAGCATATTTGATGGTGTGCGGGCCTCAGTCAACAATGTGTTGTTTCAAATTGATTATCTGATGCACCACTATCCTGTACCTGTAAAAAAGAAAAAACTCAAAGATATCGATGCTACTCGGGACTTAGTTTTTCCTTGTGGCTTCTTCGATGGGGTTGGCGCTGCTTCCCTGGGTGGGGCAGGTGTTTATATTTCCATCAGCAGCTCGCATACTCTCTCTTTTAAGCTTGGGTGTGGTCCTTTGACTAACACAAGAGATGAGCTCTTGGCCTCGTGGTCACTTCTTTTGGTGGCACATAAAATGGGCCTCCCTTTTTTGCATATTTATGGTGACTCCTCTATGATTATAAATTGGGCAAATAACAAAGCTTCTCTTACCTCTCTTGAGTTGACCCACTGGTGTGATAATATCATATCACTTATGGATGGTTTTACCTGGTTGGACATTCGTCATGTCTACAAAGAGTACAATCAGAGTGCAGATAGCTTATCCAAAGATGCATTTATCTTGACCCTTGGTCTCCTTTTATTCTCTGAGAAATTTGATGATTCTATCAACATGAGTGGTGAATTTGAGCTCTTTTAGAGCATTGTGTCGGAGCTTGACTCCTTTTCCTTTTTGGCACTAAAAGACTTGTATCTCTCTGAACATTTTAAGCATAAGGGGTGGGCATCTCTAGATCAATTTAACTAGGCTCTCATTGTTCTCCTGGTTTAGACAGTATTGGCTTTGTCCTTGGTAATCTGGCTTATATTTTGGGATTCTCCTAGTCGGTTAAGAAAATTGATACTTTGAATACTTTGAAACCTTTTGTATTGACTTGTTGTTTCAGCTCTGCTGGTAGCTTTGTAATTGCCCAATTATGGGAGGCACATTCCGATGTCCTTTGATTCTTTTTGAATATCATGGTCTGGATTTTTCCGTTTAAAAAAAAATATCATCTCAGAATAACATGTCAATTGGTTTTTTTTAATTATGATTAAGAAGTGTCATCATAGTATTACTTAAGATATTAAAATAACTTATTAAAGTTAATTTTTTTAATACTTAGTGGTAGGGTAGGATACTGTTTCTGAGCCTGTCGGAGTTTAAATCGGGCCATCCCTTGATTCCAATGTGAATAACAAGGCTCGACACCATTTAAATTGAAAAAAACATTTGATGTAAAAGTAATAGGTGTAAATGGCAAAACCCACTTTTATAATGAATATTTTAACATACCCCGTATGCGAGTGAGGACATGAGGAGGCTTGAATTGATGGGCACGACACGTGATTCTACCAGCCCAATGCATGTTGGTTGAAAGCATTGATGATGACAGGTTGTGAGTTAACAAGGGAAGGGGGAGAGGTTAAGTGGGAGATCTTTGCATGACGTGGGAGTACATGGGGAGGACAAGATCTAGTTGGCAAAGAGATCGGTGGTACGAGATGCAAGAGGGATATGACAAAGCTCATGATGGAAACTGGTGTGAAGGGTGGCACATTTTCAGGATTCAAGAGGACAGGCATGTCCTTATTTTTGGAAATTTCCTGCTCGAGAATGCTCATTCCTATTGGACCTTTATGTTTCGCTCTCAATCATTATGGAGTGTGGGGTTTTGGCATCGTGAAAGGTGGTGGAGCGAGTTGGCACAGAGTTGTTGGTGGTGTGAGCAAGTTGTGGGTGTCTGTCAAAACGGGAAAGAACCCAAAGGGGGTGACGGGCGATTTTGATGTGAGGAGCAAATGTAGGGTGAATAGGAAGAAACTTTGAGCTGCCCATGCATCTTGGTAGTACTGTATGTCCATCCCTTTGTTTATTCGTGCGGGCCTGCAAATGTTAGAGCAAGGGCGATGGAGAGAGATGGAGGAGAACACACCCTCTGTGGAGGAGGCGACGTTAGAGAATTGCATCCAATACCTAGGGTCCTCGACTGCTCGTCAAGGCTTATAAAATAAGACGGTAATGTTGTACTGGGTCATAAAAGGGATCCTTGGCAATGTGTTACTGTTAGATTTTTAACATTAAGCTAGCATTATATTAGGATCTTTAACTGAGAAAATAACAAGCACAGCAATCAAACACAAGAGACGATGAACACAGTGTTTTTCCTCGGGGAAACCATAAATGGAGAAAACCTCGCAACTTCCTCAGAGATAGAATCATCACCAAAAGTAAAACCCCAAAATAGTAAGATGATCTCCCGACATCAGTAACCTCATTCTTCCTAACCCCAGTGTCTTCTTCTTCCTCAGCTATGTGCTACAACCGAATGTGAGTGAGTGTGTGATAAATAGAGAGGCTAGCTCTCTATTTATACTAATTCCCAACTCGACAAAACCCTACTAGGGCCGACTTCTCTAGGAGAGTCTAATAACCCTAGTGCCCCGGAACTGCGGGGACTTTAACCCTTGACCAATAGGAGGGTTACCCACAATGACTTGACATGACTTGCTTACATTATAGAACCTCCTGATAGGAACATCGGGGCATGACTTGACTCAAGTACATTACAGACACATCCTGGAATAAACATTGGGTTACAATACATAAGAAATACAAGTGAATACATTCTAAAGTTACAATTACATCAACACTCCCTCTTAACTAGGAAGGTATTCTCTCGACACAATTTATCAGCACAAGTCTTCTTCTCTGTATCATTTGGGTCATCGTCGATTTCTCGTCATCTTCAAGTCATCTTCATCATCAGATCTGGATCGTCATCATTGAACATCATCACTGGATCTGGATCATCACTCGACATCATCACTGGATCTGGATCATCACTGCTAGATCATCACGGGTGCTATCTCATGATTCTTCTCGTCACAGGAAGTTCTATAGAGCTAGCCCTTTTTCATGCTGGCCATAGGCCTAGCCTCGATGTAGGTCTTCTTCAACGCTTATATCTAACCCTAAGTCAAAATGGCCCACCCAACACTTACATCTGGCCATGAGAGGAACACATCCAACACCATGTCAGAAAGGCACGCCCAGCGCTCACATCTGACCATGATAGGAACCAATCCCGTCATGTCAGAAAGGCCCAGCACTCACATTCACTAGCATGATAGGACACAACTACTATCATCTGTGAAAAGGCTTAGCACTTACAACCACCAAGATGATAGGACACAACTACTATCATCTGTGGAAAGGCACGTCACTTACATCCACCAGCATGGTAGGACACACCTACTACCATCTATGGAAAGGCACATCACTTACAATCACCAACATGGTAGGACACACCTACTACCATCTACGAAAAGGCGCAACACTAACATCCACCAGCTTGATAGGACACACCTACTGTCATCTATGGAAAGGCCAACACTCACATCCACCAACATGATAGGACACACCTACTAACATCTATGGAAAGGCTCTGCACTTACATCTGATTATGTGGGAACCAATCCCTCAATCACATAAAAATGGCTCTCAGTCCCATACTGAGGATTCCTAGTAACTGACCAGGTCTCTCCATTCAAAGAATGGCAGTAGCCCTTATATCTGACCCTAAGTTAGAATGGCTAGCACTCACATCTGACATGGAAGGAACCAATCCTCTCACCATGATAGAATGGCAACAGCCCTTATATCTGATCTAGTGGGAATACATCCCTCAATCACATCAGAAAGGCCATTTGCTCACATCTGATCATGTGAGAACACATCTCACAGTCATATCAGAATGGTCCTCAGTCCTAGACCAAGTATTCCTGGTAACTGGCCAGGCACCTCCATTCCAAGAATGGTAATAGCCCTTGTATATGATCATGTAGGAACCAATCCTACAGTCATATCAGAATGGCTCAGCACTCATATCTGACATGGAAGGAACCAATCCTCTCACCATGATAGAATGGCTCAGCCCTTACATCTGACCATGGAAGGAACCAATCCTCTCACCATGTCAGAATGGCTCACAGACTCATCACTTCCCCTTGGAAGGAACTTCGATTTGGAGAACACCAAGCTTCACTCTGGCTAATGGCTTTGTCAACACATCAGCTATTTGTTCGTCCGTCGCAACATACTGGAGCTTCACTGCTCCCCTTTACACCATATCCCTGATATAGTGATATTTGATCTTGATATGCTTTGACTTGTCATGGAACATCGGGTTCTCCGACAACTTCACACAACTCTGGTTGTGGAAATATATACAAGTAGCATCCAACTGGAGATCAAATAAATCAGACAGTAGCTTCCTTAGCCATACTACCTCACAACTAGCTCAACAAGCTGTGACATACTCTGCTTCAGCTGTACTCAGTGCCACATAGGATTGCTTCCTGCTAAACCAAGAGATCACACCTGATCCCATACTGAAGCAACACCTTGAAGTGCTCTTCCTATCGATGGCACTGCCTACCCAATCTGAATCAACATAACCCTCCAGGTTAATCTTCTGATTCGCCTCATACTTGAGCCCATAATCAATTGTACCCCTCAGGTACCTTAGAATATGCTTTGCAGCAATCAAGTGAACATGTCTCAAATCTATCAGGAACTGGCTCAAGGTTTTCACAACAAAGCAAATATCTGGTCTCATGTTCATCAGGTACATCAAGGACCCAATCATCTAACGATACATCATAGAATCAACCGCTTCTGATGAATCATCACTCAATAGCTTCAATTTTGATGCCATAGGTGTGGTCATGGCCTTGTAGACCATCATCCCAAACCTCTTCAGGTTCTCTACTGCATAATTCCCTTGTCCAAGGGAGATTCCATCCACATTCTGCCACACCTCCATGCCTAGAAAATAATGCATCATACCCAAGTCCTTCATTTCAAACTCGGCAGTAAGCTTCCTCTTCGTATCAACAATCAACCCATCCATACCTGTTGTAACATCCCCGACCCTCTGACTGGCGAAGAGGATGCTACTAAACCATCAAGCAAACTAGGCCACTAGCCCCATGAACATGAACATACATAAAATGCGTAAAACATCAAAAAATTCTAAGATGCACAATCATACATATATTCAGCAGAAGCAAAACAACATGCATTCATACACATGTTCATCATAGTTCATTAACAATAAACATAATTGCAGGCAAGAAATAGACAAGGATACTTATCTCATAAAGAACTTGTCCCACAACCAGCTACGTCCCTGCAACATTCCACCCAACCATAGGCCAGCGTGCTCATCAATCTCTCGGCAACACTACCACCCCCAAACTGGGCATGATTCCCCAAGGAACAAGGGACTAAGCAGGCTTACACATAGCCAAGGTACACAAATCAACCAAACCCACGCATTAGGGCTTATCAGGCTATCAAGGAGTTGGGAGAAGCTAAATGCTAAGCTGGTGAGCTCATGGAAGAGCTAAGGATGCCTACGCCAGAGCTAGCTTGACCTCTAAGACACCCACACACACCCGACACCAGGAATCAGTCCCTTCTCTGCTTCACAGTCCCTCAGGCCCTAATTTCCCTTGCCAATGCTCTTCTGGGGTTGTGGAGAAGAAGCCAGCCATCTAACTCTGTCTGTGTGGCTCCCCAATCCCAGCTTTCTCAAGCATACCCAGCCTCCAATCCCACTCCACACAGTTCGAAGACCAACCACTGCATATCCGCAGTAAAATAAAATCAATTCACAACTCTGTGAAGGAACACAAGGCAATAGGGTGACAACCCAAAATGGTGGACGCAGCTCAAGCCAAACAAGGTGATTCAGAGTTGTTCTTGGCCCTAGCGTGGCCAAAATAACTTAGCAGCAACCCCAAAAGGTAATTACCCACACACAGCAACCCAAAGCCAAGGGAAGAACACAACCACTCTTTTACCATTGCATCAACGGGAGAAAACACAACTCATAGCAAAATCCCCAAATGGAGGTGAAGGTCCGATTCTCAGCCTAGACAAGGAAAACATAGTCCCGACCTGCGCATGAGATAAAACCGTACTCCCTGCATGAAGGGGAAACTAACACAAACCACATTCAGCCAAAAGATGGAGAGAGGCCACAACCCACACAATAGAGGTACTCACAGCAGCCACCGATCAGGGAAAACAACAGCGATGGTTCAACGATGAAATCCCCAGGACATCACACAGTCCAGACAAAGCTAGCAATATTGGAAAACAATGGTCCTTCCTCAACAATGGAGCCACGACACATTTTCACAGTCGGCCCAGGACATTACATAGTCCGATATTGGAAACAGGGTCAGACTCTCTACGTGAATCGGAAGGGAAACACATCCATAGACCAGCAATCAGTGAGAGAAGGGAGAACGAACCCCCAAACAAGGAATCATAATCCCTTTTAATCCCGCTCTATATGAGGAAAACGAACAGCCCACGATCCGAGAGAGTGGACAGATGGTCAGCATCCCCAAACGGTGCGTGAGGAACCACTCCCAGCCCCTGCGTGATTGAACCAGTTGTGGAGACGCGTGGGGGCAAGCCTGCCACCCACCCCTACCTAGCATTAACTGCTCCAACTAAACATGGGTTTAAGGTTTGACACATGGTTTTTCCCCATGGATTCCAGGTTTAACAATCCCCCCCACCTTATCCTTAGGAAATCATGCCCTTTTCATTTAACATTGCACCGTCGTAGTTGGCTGTAGGTTTATTTTAATGAATGTGCTTATTTACATTATGTAAAACTATTATGTGCCGAATAGCATGATATACCATTGGCAATGATCCCAATTGTCGAAACATAACGCAACCAAATTGATGGTGGGGCTTTTGCCTTTAGCTCCACACCACGATTAATTACAACATATACATCATGTACCTTTAATGCAAATGGGGTCTAACCGGGGTGTTACAATCCCCTCCCCCTTGGAATAACACCGTCCTCGGTGTTCCAATACAAAGGAATGCATATACAATTTGCACATCAAAATTTCAAAGTTTTGCAGATCTCTCCCACGCTCAATTATTTACTTGAACTTTCAGGACCAAGCCCCTTAGCTTCCATGAGATTCTCTTACTTGTTCTCAACTTTCGGCTCGTCCCCAAGTCTAGGAACTTTTATGTATCTTGAGCATCTCTCCAAGATTTTCTTGGGTCTTGGAAATTGTTTGAAGAAGACTTCCAGTCAAGTCCAGCAGCTTTTGGTAGCCTGCCATGATCAATGTGCACTGCTGGATTTCACTTTTCTCACCTGTGAAATGCATCATTGAAATTCTGTTAGACCAAGCATAATATAGGCATTAAAATCAATCAATTTATTGCCCAATTGGCATGACAATCCAAGTCTCATCAAGGAGACTTTCATATTTTTCATGCCTTCCCAACAGGCACATGAGCTCATTCATGTCCATTCTTGGGCAGAGATTTAACTATTCCAACATTCATAATTATTTTAAGTAAATAGACACATCCTATTTTCAGCCATACATGCATTCAACAATCTTTTGTTTTCACAATGCATAAGTATATACATATATATATAATCAAAAGGCAAGAGAGAGCATCAAGAGTTTTTCCCCTCTTTGTCTTGTTCCATCTTGGAACCCACACCACCGCTGTGGCTTTTCATGCTCTCAACCTCTTTCACTTCACCGTGAATGTTGGACCAATCCCCCTTGGTCATGACGCTTAGTGTCTCCGGTCTATTTCAAACCTTTCAACCATGGAGCCTCCCCACATGGTTTGTCTCGGCTGCTAGGACCTTCATAGTCATACTAGCACCTTTTTTTTTCATTACTACTCATTCTGAGCTTTTCAAGACAGTCACATGTCCACATGCACCTCTAGGATGCTTTCATAGTCCTCGCTTCCAGCGATACCTATATTCAAACATTGAAAAAATTCACATATTTAGTTTATTCTCGTCAGTTTTTATCTCTTAAACAAAAGCTTAAAACATCATAACCAAATCATATACACATGCATATTCATAAGCAAGAATTGCAAAATATTCTAATTCTTATATGTATTGTGTGTTTCCTCGTTGGTCCACAGGATCCTGCTTCGCTTTGCAAGCCTTGGGATCACCTATGGACTTGGATGTTAGGCCAGCACGCAGGCTGCTTCACAACATCCTTATATATAT
>LPNX010208519.1:312121-325154 GCA_001517045.1 Pseudotsuga menziesii
AAGCCAATACACTACTGGGTTTATCAGGCTACTCAGCCAAGCCAACTAACAGTTGGGTTTATCAGACTACAGGTAATCAAGCCAACAATGTATTGTTTCCATAATTTCCACAACATCAAATAATTACACAGTCAAGCCTACCTTCAGTTGGGTTTATCAGATTGTCAACAATTCACCTGCACTTATATCAAAAATACACTTATATCAACAATGCACTTATATCAACAACCAATCAACCAAGCCAACACAGTTGGGTTTATCAGGCCATCAACAATAACACATGCACTTATATCAACAACCAATCAACCAAGCCAACACAGTTGGGTTTATCAGGCCATCAACAATAACACATGCACTTATATCAACAATAAACGACCATTTCCAGGTCCAGGAACTACTACGGATCCCTAGGCATATAATAGCCCAACATCTCCTTCCAATACATCCTTATGCCGACTGGGAAGGAAACTTTATCATTACCATTTCCAGGTTTCATTTCCAGCAGTGAGCTCTAATTCCACTACCCCATACAACACAAGAAACCACCCCCTTCTCTGCTCTCCAATCCCTCGGGAATGTCTCCTTCTCTGTGCTCTTCAAGAGGAGGTAGGGTGAGCCCAAGCCATAGTTCATTTAGTGCGCAACACCATACTGCATCTGTTTAGCCTGACAACACATGCAATATAAGTAACTCATCAGCGTTATTGTTCTAAAATTGTAACCACATTTCATATCATTCACTATCAAGTATTGAGACACCAAGAGTGCGTCCACTCCCTAGGGTGTAATCAATATTGAGAAACCCTTCCATGATCCAACATCAAGAAAGTGTGCACCCCTTTCCGATGTGAACCATGTAGGCCCTATTCATACTCAATCAATCTTTCATAATGGAAATAAAATCGAAACATGCTCTGCATATTGAATTTAACAATTTGACATGCATATTCTTAGCTAGGGTTAGAGAACACTTATCCATTTGCCGAGGTAGTATTCCTTCGTTAAGGAGGAATGGGGGTTTCCTTCTTTGAGTTGACAGTCCCTCGGTTTGCCATCCCAACTCCTTTTTACATTTCATATTCGCACATGTCTTACCGACATAATCCATACAATCTCACTCATGTTGCTTACCAAACATGTAGTGCAGATGAGACATTTCCAAAATGTCCAATGGAGTTTCACCTGAAACCCATTTCCAATATAGGGGAAAACCTTCCCATGAAGTTTGGCTCCTGCAGGCCATCACACATAATCTTCTTGCAGTGTGCACCCCTGGTACATTCATCAAATAGCCAAACAATAAATCATTATCTGATAATACAATCCAAATTTGATTGTTCCAAAACCAAGCAATGACATTAGTAATTAAATTCAATGAGAATTTGCAACTCTGTTTACTACAGAAATTGATTTGCTTGGCAATGAGGTGATCCTCAATTGTGGGTCTCTTGTAAGCAGCACCACTATGCCCATTATAATTTTATGCTTACTAGCATAACATGAATACCCACTCACAATGCGTCCTCCTGACACAATCTTATGCAAGCCAATAATGATTAGTAGTTGTCAGCAATTTCTCAAATCTAAAATTTACAAATTCAAATTGACAACTCATTCTGCATATAGACTATTTTCATAGCCATGAGACTCTTCTCATAAGGTTTGGCTCTTTCACATGGTAGATTCCAGCCTTTGTCATGGTCTTACTCACATTGCCATGCTCCAAACAATCTACCTGAACCCTGAATTCACTTCAACCAAACACTTAGTAAGTCTTGATGCATATAACCATTTCATTGCTGCAACAATCACTGAAGCATTTTCAAAATTTATAAAATTCAAACACTTCCAGCTGTTAATCACATAGATACTACCAAACTCATTTACTTCACGCAATCATTCTCATACTAAAATTTGCAAGGTCACATCATTTGTGCTAAAATGAAATGTTCAGATACTCCTTACTCCACAAGCGTATCATTGTACCACCTTGCCCTTCCATAGAGCATTTTCGGCAGCCAATCGATCATGACTACCGTCTTCATGCACTTACCATCCTGCATTCATAACAGCTCTTGAAATGGTTCTAGAATTGCCATCAATTCATCATTTCAGCCATTAGTTATTCATAATGACGCATGCACTATCTTTATGCATTCATGCATTGCATCACAACATTTGCACCTGTACTTATGTATGCATATCTACAACATTTACTCATACTTTTCATATGCATCCATTCAATGCATAACTACAAGATTTATAAAATCTTTTAATGCATACCCACTCAATGCTACCTTGCATTGATTCAGGAATACTATGCATTCAAACATATCATGCATGGCCCAACCATGACTACTTCATATAGGATGCATGACTATAATCAAGATCATCAATGCTTACTTTCCTTGGGCTACTAAGCTCATAACAACATAATACAGGCATGACACATTTCTCTATGAATGCAGTATAAGGTTCAAATACCCACATGGTATGAGAACTCTTGCTTTTACCACTCCATGCAATTGTCATAATTAAACTCTTACCTTCATGGGTCCTACTTACACCCTTGACATTACCAGTTTGGTTGGTCCTTTGCAGGAGATTGCAGAATTTGCTCACCAACTTTTGATTATGGCTTGTTGCCTTATCCCTTTCTTCGTAGGGTTGCTGGTCACATTCATCAGCATTAGCAACATATTCAGCCATGTCTAGGTTGTTTTTGGTTTTCCCACTAATTCCAACACCAATGTAATAATTACCATTAGTGATTCATTATACATGTATAATTCTCACTACTCTTACCAACATGTAATATCCTATGCATGCAAGGCATATCTTCATATATTTCGCGTATGAAACTTATAAATGTAATTATAATTAGCAAGATAGGGTTTAAGGAATTTTCCCTTTTCAAATCCCTTATCTTTGTATGGAACTCCTCTTCCACACAATAGCTGGTTTGTCCATACCGACTACCACTAGTACTTTGCAGCACCGCCTTCGAACTCTGGGGATTCCCCCTTGTTCCCTGTTGGATAATCTTTCCAACGCCGATCCACACGCTTCATTCTGACCTTGGGTGTGAAAACCACACCACTTCTAGAATGATGGCAGAACACACCACTGTATTTTGGTCTGGAATGCTAGCTTCAACCACTTGGGATTTTCTTCCTTTTCAGCCCTGAAACTGTTGAAAAATTCACTGAAAATCACTGAGAAGTCCACTTGAAAAAGCCCAAATTTCCCTTAGCCCGATCGGACCCCTTCCCAACTATCTTTGGTGGTCAAAACATCTAGCTCATCGACGGTCTATTCATTTATTTCTCTCTAGCGTTTCGGGTCCGTAGTGATATAACCCTCCGAACTGTAACGAAGATGCCAAGGTCTATCCATCGACGATTTCATCAGCTAAGGTTTTCCATTGTATTGGCGGCTCCAACAACTATCCATTGGGTGGATAGTCCATTAAACAGCGACAACTGCGGCAATCAAACTCACTGTGGTTCCCACGGACCGTAACTCTGTCGGCTGTCGAAAACTCTATCCACTGTGTGTCGGTGATCGGGAATGTTACCCACTACAGTATCGGTGATGAAATGAACTAGGACACAGTAGTGGCGATCGAGAGCACTATTCATCGGGCGACTAGTTCTCTAGGCATCTGCAACAGCGGAGTCCCAAAAACTAAAAATTTTCGTTGCCCATCGGCGGTCCGTTCAACTAACTTCTGCCTATCGGCTCTCCTATCCTCTAACTTTTGCCGATCGCCAATGGATTCATCACTTAGACAAATTTTCATTTTTTTGAAAATTTTCTTCTTCATCCTGCTGCATCGGCTCCCCAAAGAAATAATTTTTGCCGACGTTTCGATGGTCCTCGGAAGATCTCTGCCGAAACTGAGGCTCTTCCCTTGACTAAAAATCACCGATCCACTTCACTAATCTTCGACAACTTCTTCCTTTATGTGTCAGTGATCCCATCTTCTAGTCATCGGTGATCCAAACCTCTAATCATCGTCGATCGCCGATGACTTCACGACTTAGAATTTTTTTTTGCAACTTTTGCTTTAAGTCTTCTTTCCGCCGCCGCTGTCAGCGGCTTCACCAACTATTTTTCTCCATCGTTTCGACAGTCTTTAGTTAAGTTGGGCTGGCGTGTCGGCTCAGACTTCTTCTAATTCTCATCGATCCATCATCTAACCTTCACCGACGCTGACGTATCGGTGCCTCAACAAGTAATTTTCGGCGACCTTTCACCTTTTTCTTGTCGACGTATCGGCGTTTCCATCCCCTAATTATCGGCGATTCCAACAGCTAATCTTTTTCGATCGCCGATATTCTTGTGCCTATGAAAAATTCCAAATTTTTCTCCTCTATCTTCCCCCGCATCGGCTGTCGGAGCAGCTAACCACTACGGCATCGGCGGTCAGGGACTTTATCCGTCTGAAGGATAGTCCTCTAGCCCTCCGCAACGATAGCGTACAATCAACTAACCTCTTTCGGTGTAGTCACTGAACTTTTCACCGCATCGACAACTTGATCATCTAGACATCGACGATGCGATCAACTAATCATCGTCGATCGTCGATGATTCCATTACTTCGAATTTTTTTGAAATTTCTCTCTGCTACGGGTGAGCTTCAGGCTAACACTTCTGCGGTGTCGGAAGACCTTCGCACTTAGTCCTCCGACGGGCCAATGGATGACGAACGCGATTCCTTCCGCAATCTTCTTCCGATTGCCGTACGTCGAGTGACCTTCATACTATCTTTTCCACTGCATCGGAAGAACTTCTCACTAAGTTTTCCGATGAGCCGACAATTCTTGCGCTTAGAAAATTTTGTGAATTTTCCTGTCATCACCCATTTTCTCCTGGTTTCTTCTGCGTAGTAGGCACCCTACCTCTGTTGACTATTTCTCCTACCCCTCTGAGGCCCAATTGCTGCAACATACGCTCTGTCACTTCATTTTCATGGCCCATTCAGGCCCATGATGCAACCAGAGCTCTGATACCATACTGTAACGTCCCCAACCCTTTGACCGGTGAAGAGGATGCTACTAAACCATCAAACAGACCGGGCAACTAGCCCCATGAACATGAACATACATAAAATGCATAAAACATAAAAAAATACTAAGATGCATAATCATACATATATTCAGCGAAAGCAAAACAACATTCATTCATACACATGTTCATCATAGTTCATTAACAGTAAACATAATTGCAGGCAAGAAATAGACAATGATACTTATCTCATAAAGAACTTGTCCCGCAGCCAGCTACGTTGCTGCAATGTTCCACCCAAGCATAGGCTAGCATGCTCATCAATCTCTCAGCAACACTACCACCCCCGAGTTGGGCATGATTCCCCAAGGAATAAGGGACTAAGCAGGCTTACACATAGCCAAGGTACACAAATCAGCCAAGCCCACGCAGTAGGGCTTATCAGGCTATCAAGGAGCTGGGAGAAGCTAAATGCTAAGCTGGTGAACTCATGGAAGATCTAAGGATGCCTACACCAGAGCTAGTCTAACCTCTAAGACACCCACACACACCTAAAACCAGGAATCAGTCCCTTCTCTGCTTCACAGTCCCTTAGGCCCTGACTTCCCTTACCAGTGCTCTTCCGGAGTTGTGGAGAAGAAGCCAACCATCTAACTCTGTGTATGTGGCTCCCAAATCCCAGCTTTCTTAAGTATACCTAGCCTTCAATCCCACTCCACACATTCCGAAGACCAACCACTGCATACCCGCAGTAAAACAAAATCAATTCACAGCTCTGTGAAGGAACACAAGGCAACAAGGTGACAACCCAAAATGGTGGACGCGGCTCAAGCCAAACAAGGCGATTCAGAGTTGTTCTTGGCCCTAGCGTGGCCAAAACAACTCAGCAGCAACCCCAAAAGGTAATTGCCCACACACAACAACCCAAATCCAGGGGAAGAACAACAACCACGCTTTTACCACTGCAGCAACGGGAGAAAACACAACTCACAGTAAAATCCCCAAATGGAGGTGAAGGTCTGATTCTCAGCCTGGATAGGGAAAACATAGTCCCGACCTACACGTGAGGTAAAACTGTACTCCTTGCGTGAAGGGAAAATTTACACAGACCACATTCAACCAAAATGTGGAGAGAGGCCACAGCCCACACAATAGAGGTACTCACAACAGCCACCGATCAGGGAAAACAACAGCCATGGTTCAACGATGAAATTCCCGGGACATCACACAGTCCAGACACAACCAACAATATTGGAAAACAATGGTCCTTCCTCAACAATGGAGCCATGACACATTTTCACAGTCAGCCTGGGACATTACACAGTTCGATATTGGAAACAGGGCCAGACTCCCTGTGTGAATCAAAAGGGAAACGCATCCATAGACCAGCAATCGGTGAGAGAAGGGAGAACGAACCCCAAAACAAGGTATCATAATCCATTTTATCCCCGCTCCGCATGAGGAAAACGAACAGCCCACGATCCAAGAGAGTGGACAGACGGTCAGCATCCCCAAATGGTGCGTGAGGAACCACTCCCAACCAGTGCATGACTGAACCAGCTGTGGAGGTGCGTAGGGGCAAGCCTGCCACCCACTCCTACCCAGCATTAACTGCCGCAACTAAACAAGGTTTTAAGGTTTGACACATGGCTTTTCCCAATGGGTTCTAGGTTTAACAGTCCCTCCCCCCTTATCCTTAGGAAATCATGCCCTTTTCATTTAACGTTGCACCGTCGTAGCTGGTTGTAGGTTTATTTTAATGAATGTGCATATTTACACGATGCAAAACTATTATGTGTTGAATAGCATGATATACCATTGGCAATGATCCCAATTGCCGAAACATAACGCAACCAAATCGATGGTGGGGCTTTTGCCTTTAGCTCCACACCACGATTAATTACAACATATACATCATGTACCTTTAATGCAAACGGGGTCAAACCAGGGTGTTACACCTGTTACAAATAGACCATCTACATACAGTAGGAGCATCACTATGTTGTCATCTTCAACCTTGTAGTAAAGGTTGGAATCTACTTTACTTTTGGTAAAGCCCAAACTAGATAGAAAGCTGTCAATTCTGCCGTACCATGTCCTGGGTGCCTATTTCAAACCGTATAGGGCTTTCTTCAATCTACATACATGAGACTCCCTGTCATGTGTCTCAAAACCGAGTGGCTTCTCCACATACACTTCTTCTTCTATTACACCATTCAAGAAAACAGTCTTGACATCCATTTGGTGTATCTTCCATTTCATCACTACAGCCAGAGTAAGTACTGATCTGATAGAAGTGTATCTGGCTACAGGTGCAAAAGTTTCTTCATAATCTATTCCTTCTTTCTGGGAGAAACCATGAGCAACAAATCTCGCTTTATATTTTTCAATGCTACCATATGCATCATGCTTGATCTTGTAGATCCATTTGGAAGTTACGACAGACTTCCCTTCTAATCTTGGGACAACATCCCAAACATCGTTCTTCATGATCGATTGATACTCTTCGATCATAGCATCCTTCCATTCTTTTTGTTCTGCTGCTTCTTCACAATTGGAAGGTTCTTTATCGATGAAATCACATAATAAAGCTACATATCCGGAGCAGGATCTGGTCCTCTTTCTTTCTCTCTGATTCTCTTTTGGAGCCCCATATATTTCCGCACCTTGGATAGCTTCTTGTACCCAAGTAGGTTTCCTCTTGTGAGGATTCTTCTCTTGAGGTGGATCTACAGGTTCTTGAGGTTCTTCAAATTCTCGATCTTCTTCTTGAGTTTCTTCATTCATGGTTGTATCATGAATCCATGATGCTTTTGTTTCTTCAAGTTCTTCAGCAGGTCTCTTTCTGGATTTGTTGTAAGCTGAGTCTTCATCAAATGTCACATCCCTACTGATGTCGATTTTCTTGAATCCTGGGAAGTATATTCTGTAAGCCTTCGAGCTTTTCGAGTATCCCACAAATATACCCTTCTTTCTCGAAGGATCTAATTCTGTCCTCTTCTCTTTTGGAATGTGTATGTACATTGGGCAGCCGAATATTCTGAGATGGCTGACTTCTGGTTTCTTTATGAAAAAGACTTCTTCAGGTGTCTTGTTCTCGAGTACTCTGTGTGGAGTACGGTTTTGTACATACACCAATGTTCTGCCAGCTTCTACCCATAGATTCATAGGAAGATCTTGATCATGAAGCATTACTCTTGCAGCTTCCATGATAGTTCTATTCTTCCTTTCTGCAATCCCATTCTGTTGTGGATTACATGGGGTGGACAACTCCCTCTTAATCCCTTAGTCTTTGCATAACTCTTTGAATTCATTTGATGTGAATTCTCCGCCATTATCTGCTCAAAAGGTCTTGATCTTCTTTTTAGTGTGGTTTTCGATCAAGGCTTTGAATTCCTTGAACTTGCTGAATACTTCATCTTTGTTCCTCATGAAGTAAATCCATGCCTTCCTAGAAAAGTCATCAATAAAAGAAACATAGTATACATACCAGCTTAATGAACTTGATGACATTGGACCGCATACATCGGAGTGGATGATTTCCAGAATTCCTTTTGCTTTGCTCTCGCTACTTGGAAATGTCTTCTTTGTGTCCTTTCCTTTCGCACATCCTTTGCAGACCCCATCATGTTTTGCTTGAATTTCTAGAAAACCTTCAACAACTTTGCTTGCAAGTGGTAGTGCCTTGTAATGCACATGTGCAAGCCTTCTATGCCAAAGTTCATTTGGCTCTACTGTGTCATGGCCCAAGGCTTGTTCTGGATGGCCCTTCAATTTGTATAAACCTCCTTCTTGTTCCCCAATCACAACTGCATCAGTAATAGTCTTTCCCTTTGGCCACATGATAAGTTGGCCATCTATAAATGCAACCCTCATTCCTTTTGCATCTAATGCAAATATGGAGAGGAGGTTCTTCTTTAGTCCTGGTACAAACAATACTTCCTTCATTGTCATAGAATTTCCAAAGTCTAGCTTATAGGAAGATTCCCCACTACCTTTTATTGGATACTGGTAGTCATCTCCAAGTTTCACCTTGTGTGGTGATTCATGTTCTGATAGTTTCACAAAGGATTCCTTGAATCCTGTCATATGTTTGGAAGCCCCACTGTCTATAAGCCAATCATTGCTTCCATGAGTAATGTTTCCCGTGAGAGCGGAAATCAAAACATATTCTTCATCACTTTAAGAATCTTCACTTTCATATCTGGTTCTCTTTGTTAAAGGTTCATCATCCTCTACAACATGAGCATGATGTCTTCTCTTATTTCCCTTCTTCTTGTGAGAGACATTTTTGTTTCTATGACATTCTCTAGCATAGTGTCCTTTCTCATCTCATGTATAACATATGATTATAGACAAATATTTTCTAGTGTTATCTTTATGAAAGGACTTACCTCTGGGGTGATGAGAACTTCTTCTGGTTTTCTCGGAGTGTATTGTGAGAGCTTGATCTTCACTTCCCATCTTTTCTTCTCGAGCTGCTATTCGAGCTTCTTCTTGAGAGCATTCTTCCCATAGTCTGTTGAACTTGACTAACTTCTTTCTGGCACAGATTCCTTGAATAAAGGAGTCCCATGATCTAGGGAGACCATTCAAGGTGGTCATTACAATCTCTAAATTCTCCACTTCTTCATACACTGCTTCCAGCTGTTCCTTGATCTGAGAGACTCTTGTAAAGTAAGACTGGATAGTCTCTGCATTCTGGATCTTTACATTCTTCAGTTGGTTTCTTAGAGTCATCTTCTGGTTTATGTTCATCCCTTCAAACAATTTGGTTAGGGCATCAAACATAGCTTTAGGTGTCTTTATGGAGGACGCCTGTGGTATGAGGTGATCCTTGAATGAATCAACAATAATCCTCTTTGCCATAACCAACTTCTTCTTATGTAAGGCCTTGGCCTCATCTCCCTTTGGAACTAGAACCTCCTCACTGATATAGGAATCCAACTCATTTTCTTCCAGGACCAAGGAGATCCTATACTTCCAGGATTGAAAGTTATCAGCTCCCTCAAGCTTTTCATCAAGCTTGGTATGATGAGACATCTTAACTGAGAACCTCAAATAGAAATACAAAAGATTTAGATCTTACCAAGTCAAGATGTTTGATCTGGATTTGGAGCTGAAATTCTGCAGTGTTGGTTCATGAGCAGATCAGGGTTTTGCTTTTTTGGAGTTCTACCCAACCAAATGCTTTGATCTTGATCTCTAAACTTCGATTTTGAGGACGAGATCAATCCTGGCCCAGGATCACTGAAATTCAACTTTTGTGGAAAGCCCTGATTTCTGGAAGTAGTGTTGGGTCCAAAACTGAAAAAGCTCAGAATTGGATTCTGCTTCGACAGAAAGATGCACCCTAGGGAGGAGAGTTATTCCAACCTTCTTTTGCTGAAAAACTGTGGAGAGAGAACCACAAAGTAGGAAGCCCTAGTTCCTGCAGCTGCATAATGTCTTCTTCTCAGGTTAGCTCTGATACCATGTTAGATTTTTAACATTAAGCTAGCATTATATTAGGATCTTTAACTGAGAGAATAACAAACACAACAATCAAACACAAGAGATAATGAACACAATGTTTTTCCTCAGAGAAACCATAAATGGAGAAAACCTCGCAACTTCCCCAGAGATAGAATCGGCACCAAAAGTAAAACCCCAAAACAATAAGATGATCTCCCGACAATAGTAACCTCTTTCTTCCTAGCGCCAGTGTCTTCTTCTTCCTCAGCTATGCGCTACAACTGAGTGTGAGTGAGTGTGTGATAAATAGAGAGGCTAGCTCTCTATTTATACTTATTCCTGACTTGACAAAACCCTACTAGGGCTGACTTCTCTAGGAGAGTCTAATAACCCTAATGCCCCGGAACTGCAGGGACTTTAACCCTTGACCAATAGGAGGGTTACCCACAATGACTTGACATGACTTGTTTACATTATAGAACCTCCCGATAGGAACATCGGGGCATGGCATGACTCAAGTACATTACAGACACATCCCAGAATAAACATCAGGTTATAATACATAAGAAATACAAGTGAATACATTCCGAAGTTACAATTACATCAACACTTTTCAGGATTCAAGAGGACAGGCATGTCCTTATTTTTTGAAATTTCCTGCTCAAGAATGCTCGTTCCTTTTGGACCTTTATGTTTCACTCTCAATCATCGTGGAGTGTGGGGTTTTGGCATCGTGAAAGGTGGTGGAGCGAGTTGGCACAGAGTTGTTGGTGGTGTGAGCAAGTTGTGGGTGTCTGTCGAAACTTGAAAGAACCCAAAGGGGGTGGCAGGCAGTTTTAATGTGAGGAGCAAATGCAGGGTCAATAGGAAGAAACTTTGAGCTGCCCATGCATCCTGGTAGTACTGCGTGTCCATCCCTCTGTTTATTCGTGTGGGCCTTTAGATGTTGGAGCAAGGGCGATGGAGAGAGATGGAGGAGAACACACCCTCTGTGGAGGAGGCAACGTTAGAGAATTGCATCCAATACCCAGGGTCCTCAACTGCTCGTCAAGGTTTATAAAATAAGACGGTAATGTTGTACTGGGTCATAAAATGGATCCTTGGCAATGTGTTACTTGAGCAGGAGGGAAAAAAACAGGCGGATGATATTTTGGTGGCATATTGGAAGGAGACGTATGCACACGCTAGGTTGTTGAACATCAAGATTAATGTGGTGGGTAAAGAATTGGGCATCCATTTTCTACCTCAATTGGGAGTGGGGGCTCTTATGGCGGGCATGGCATAAATGAAAAATCAAGTCCAGACTGGGGGTCCTAGTGTTCCAGGGTCGGCTCCTCCAACGACAAATTTTTAGGAGCCTTAATGGTTATGCAAGGTTTATCAGGATGGTTGTCTCTTGTTTTATTTCTTTATTTTATTTGATCACTCTTGTTTAGTGTGCTACATGGACTGTATAAGCCTCCGTATTTTATAAGGGGATAATTAGTTAATTAGATCTTAAAATGTAAACTTCTATTTATGGACGCTATGTTTTGATAAGGGGTTGGGTAATGTTGTTCAATTTCTAGATTGTAAGTCATGTTTTCTCCTTTGGGAGAGGGGCCCTAGGGACCTCATTTTTGTGGAAAAAAAATAGATTGTGACAAAGGATGGATAAGACAACCATGAGAGTTAATCATGCTAGTGATAGTTGTACTTTTCTCTGTATACTTTGTTAATATAATATGACTTACTTACCAAAAAAAAGGTGTTTTTTTAATATACCAATGAAGTGGAAAATATATATTATGTTTGATATGTTTTATACTTCTTAAGAATGAAGTGGAAAAAATGTGTTTTGTATTGATAATTTATTTTACACTTAATGTATAAGTAATAGGTGTAAATGTCCCCACGATGGGTGCCATTAAGAAGCTCACATGCATCAAAGTGATGGACATAGTTGGCGTTGATAGATTTATGGGACCATGTCGGTTGGCAGGTGGATGTTCTCCTTCAACGACCTCCAGTATCGTTGTTCTTGCCATTATTTGATATTTAAGTGGCACATACAGATCTCTACGTCGATCAGGATCTTGAGTACACTCTCACAACTTCCCTTGCATGTGGGATATTCATGGCACTTAGTGCCTGCTTCACTCATGATGGCTATATTTCCAGGTGCCTTAATGGTTATGCAAAGGTTTATCAGGTTGGTTGGCTCTTGTTATATTTCTTTATTTTGTTAGATTGTTCGTGTTTAGTGCTACATGGGTCATATAAGCCTGTATATTTTAGAAGGGGATAATTAGTTAGTTTGATATTTGACTGTGAACTTCTATTTATGGACACTCTATTTTGATAAGGGGTTGGTTAATGTTGTTCAATTTCTAGATTGTAAGCCATGTTTTCTGCTTCGGGAGAGGGGCCCTAGGGACCTCAATTTTGTGGAAAATAGATTGTGACAAAAGATGGATCAGACAGCCATGAGAGGTACTCAGACTAGTGATAGTTATACTTTCCTCTGTATACTCTATTAATATAATATGACATACAAATATATATATATATATACATATATATATGTACA
>LPNX010208519.1:328054-478769 GCA_001517045.1 Pseudotsuga menziesii
TTTTGTTTGATATATTTTATACTTCTTAAGAATGAAGTGAAATAAATGTGTTTTGTATTAATAATTTATTTCCACCTAATGTATAAGTAATAGGTGTAAATGTCCCCATGATGGGTGCCATCGAGAAATTTACACACGTCAAAGTGATGGACATAGTTGGCATTGATAGATTTACGGGAGCATGTTGGTTGGCAGGTGGATGCTCTCCTTCAACAACCTCCAATATAGTTGTTCTTTCCATGATTTTATATTTAAGTGGCACATACAAATCTCTACGTCAATCTAGATCTTGAGTACACTCTCCTTAATTCCCTTGCATGTGGACATTCATGGCACTAAGAACTTGCTTCACTCATGATGGCTAGATTTCTCGGTACCTTAATGGTTATGCAAAGGTTTATCGGGTTGGCTGGCTCTTGTTCTATTTCTTTATTTTGTTTAATCGTTCGTGTTTAGTGCTACATGGGCCGTATAAGCCTCATTATTTTAGAAGGGGATAATCGGTTAGTCAAATCTTAGACTGTAAACTTGTATTTATAGACACTCTTTTTCAATAAGGGATTGGGTAATGTTGTTCAATTTCTAGATTGTAAGACATGTTTTCTCATTCGAGAGAGGGGCCCTAGGGACATCAATTTTGTGGAAAAAATATATTGTGACAAAGGATGGATCAAACAACCATGAGAGTTACTTAGGCTAGTGGTAGTTGGACTTTCCTCTGTATACTCTGTTACTATAATATGACTTACTTACAAAAAAAAAACAGAATATTTTAATATACCAATGAAGTGGAAAAATATATATATTGTTTGATATATTTTACACTTCTCAAGAATGAAGTGGAAAAAATGTATTTTGCATTAATAACTTGTTTTCCACTTAATGTATAAGTAATAGGTGTAAATGTCCCCATGATGGGCGCCATCGAGAAGCTCACAAGCGTAAAATTCATGGACATAGTTGGCGTTGAAAGATTTATGGGAGGATGTTTGTTGACAGGTGGATGCTCTCCTTCAATGACCTCCAATATAGTTGGTCTTGCCATGATTTGATATTTAAGTGGCACATACAGATCCAGGGTGCACTCTCCTTATTTCCCTTGCATGTGGACATTCATGGCACTTAGTGCGTGCTTCACTCATGATGGATAGATTTATTGGGAAAGGAAATGGTTTCTATTGTGGAGATGTCATTGTTGGTGTCCTCCCCGTCGTTTCCTTCCTCATTCCATAAGCTCTATCAACTTTGTGATGGAGCCCGTCCTTGTGAATCTCGCATTCCTCTTTCAAGATCAGGGTAGGTGGCATATTGTCTGGCTCTTTGGCTATGGAAATGTAGTATGGCCTGAACAAAAGTCACAAAGAAGAAGACCTCCAATGGACCTAGGCGCTCTCACTTGCCTCGAGCCCTCAAAGACAGGGAAAATGCAAACATTTTTTTGTGAACAGAACCAGTAGGAAAGCCTAGGATCGAATTGAAAGGCTAGAAATAAAGTTGTGTAGGAGTATTATGGGCCCTAGTTTCCAGAAGCTAGAGGAGGAGTTCGACAGGTTGGTTGATGATTTCAGGTCCACTCGTACTCCGGAAACTAGACACGCCAAAATCCTAGGATTACTTTTTTCAGTGAAAACGCTCTTCTGTCTTGCACTAGAAGAAAAACAGTAGGGTAAAGCGCAGATGAATGTGGCTGAATTGTTTGTGAATGCAAGGCTCATGAGTTTAGAGGAGGGGTGCGTCAAATTTCCCACAACCAATTTGTTGCAGACGAGTGTGTGGCCACTAAAATCGATGCCCTTGCAAGAGAAATCAAAGGGAAAAGGTTTAGTTGACCTCATCCTTCTTGTCATATGGCTACACAAATGGTGTCTTGATGTTGTCACAATGGCTGCCAAACAAGAAAATTCAGGTGTTGGTCCATCCTATATCAATATCTCCGATGATGATTAAGGCTTGTTATAGTTTTTTCGTTAGACAAGTTTCTTGGAGTTTGGTTAAGGTATTTTTAATTTTGGTTTTATTAACCATAACTCCCACCCATGGGGGGAAAAACACTAATAAACGGTTCTCAATCCTAACATTTGAAGGTTTAGACATGACTCATAGACTTTCTTTGTTTTTGTTGGCTTGACATATCTTGAATAGTGAATCTCATTTTGTTGAAAGTTGGTATAGCTATGTTATGTATAGTTTTTCTTTTTTGGATTAACGTAATACCAAACCTTATCCACCCCCCCGCAAAGGTGTTAATGGAAAAAACCAAATTTATAAAAAATTATTTTAACATATCAATGAAGTGGAAAAATATATATCTTATTTGGTATAGTTTAAAAAAAAAGGTAACTTGTTATTTATATAGAATCAAATTTACATAGCTCAATCCTTTTTATGCAATCATACTACCGTTCATTCACAACTCACAAGTACTCCATACATATACCGCAAAATTCTCCTAGAAATCTCAGACAAGAAACAACTACTGGCAACTCCAAAAATTCCATCAGATAGGAAACTAATGGACATTACAAGATGCTACCAGAACTCAAAAAACATAAATACAATCCAAATCAATTAGGTTGTCAAAGAGGAATTCATCGAAGAAAATGTTACCATCCATCGGTCCAATGGCACTCTTAGAAAGTGTAAAATTCTACAAATTTAGTTCCCAATAGACATGTTCACAACATACGATTGTAAATCCACCCTAAAGGATCTGAATCCTCCTTAACCAATGGTCCAACTTCAACTATTGCATATGTGAGCACCAATTGGCCCAATCAATAACTACTCTAAATCAGTAACCCCTTTGACGAACAAACCATAGAAGTCCCCATAATGCTAAGAATTTCACCCATGTGTTACTGTCCTTTCCAACTGCCAATCTCAAGTGAACCCGATGAGATTGTTTGATAAAGAGAACCATTCCTGCCCTGCAGAATCTGACTTGAGAAGCCACATCGAAGTATCCAAATGAAACATCATCAGTCAATACCAGTGATACTAATACTCTAGATTTCTGGATTGTTTTGAAAGATCCATATTCCTGAAACATATTGATGACTTTTGCATAAGCTTGGAAGCATGAAGGTTTAACTTGTTAAAAAATATAACGAATTCTACACAACCACACCATCCAACAAACAAACAAAGGAAGGGGTTCGACACTAACTTTATTATTCCACTAGTGCATCATGCAATCATTAAAATCAGGGTAATATTAGACTTCTTGATGACCCAAAACACTCTTTGCCTCATTCCAAACATTTTTAACAAAACTGCAGTTACAGAGCAGGTGGGAAACACTTAATGAGTCCTCCATGCAAGGAATGCAACAACCTGGTCCTATAAAACCATGTTTGTAGAGGTTGTCCCATGTAAACAACTTGTTGTTTGTTGCCAACCATATGAAACACTTCAGTTTTAAAGGAATGTTTTGCTTCCAAAGCTTTGAAGTCCACCAACAACTAGGAGAGATCGCTAAATGAGTTACAATGACATCATATGATTTCAAGGTAGTGAGACTGCCAGATTCATCTCCCCCATCCCAAACTAGGACATTCGGCTCAGGTGATAAGACTACACCAACAACTTCCAATGAGTTAACAAAACCATTCCACTCCATGGCCAAAGAATCAGGCATAGCCAACTCACATGCTCGATACGAATATGGGCCTTGTTGATCTATGACTTCCTTTCTACGAACTTGAGCCAATACAAAGAGGTTTTTACTGTGCAAATAAGAGATGAGAGGCCTGGATAGTTTATAGCTTTCCTCCAATCCCACAACTAGCTCAATGCCCAGAAAATCCTATGGCATTACCAATTTTCCAACTGATACGATGCTTGATAATATAAAGAGTCTTTAATAGCCCGGTCCAAATGATGGACACATTTGAAGGTTTTAGACATGACTCCCTAATCCATAACAACAACAATCTTCCTTTCATATATTTGGCTTCCAGAGTTCAGCTCCAGAGTCTCGAATCGAAGAGCCCGCGCCACAGGCTTTTAGCTGTAAGGGCCAAATTAAACCATTCCATCTATTTTATACCCCAACCCTCCAACTGTTTGGGTAATGCCAAACTTTCCCAACTGGCCAAGTGCATCTTTGATGTATTATGACCACCATTCCATAGAAAATGAAAGATATTTTTTCTAATGGAATTAATCACATCTTTTAGAACCACATTAAGGGAAAACCAATAAACTAGAATGCTCTGTAGCACAAAGTTTACCAGCACCAACCCCCCTATAGATAACCAATGGAAATTCCATTTTTTCAGTCTTCTATCAACCTTCTTAATCAACCAATCCGAGTCTTCAATCCTATAATTGTTTGGGTTCAATAGATAGTCCAAATACTTGAACCCCAACTCCAATTTTTCAATTTTATAGGGAAACAAATCATGTATTTGATCACAAATCACCGATTTAGGGTATGAGTGGAGAAACATTGACTTTTCCACACTAAAAAGCATACTTGTAGCTTTATAGAAACAATCCATAATCTCTTTGTAGAACTTCCACTATTTAGCATTCCCAATCCCCATCAATAACACATTATCAATGAAAAGGAGATGTGTAATGCAAAAAGTGCGAGAAATTCAACTACCTTTGAGTTTACGCTCCTCGTTTGCCTTTATGATGAGTCTACTAAGCCCTTCAATAACCAGAATAAAAAGCAATGGTGATAATGGGAAACATTTACATACCTCTACAACTTCAAAAAAATGGCAAAGGGGTTATGTTATCATCAGATCTGCTCCAACAAAATTTCAGTTTATGGCAGCATCCAAATGTCAAAGTGACCACTCAGGTTTCAATTTGAATACCGAGATCAGATAGAAAAGCAATCATGATGGCACTCATGTGGAAGAAAAGTTTACAATTTGTGTGTTTTGATGAATTTGTAGAAAAGGCAAAAGCACGGTGCCTTAGTCGTGTTGTTGGTGATCCCTTTAGAAAAGGTGTTGAGCAAGGTCCTCAGATTGACCAGGAGCAGTTTAAATTTTTTTTGTGTTATATTAAGGCTGGGAAAGAGAGTGATGCAAAACTTGTAACAAGGGGTTGATCTTATATCATCATTATGCAATATCTTTCATAAGTTGATTTGTTAGAAACAATTAAAATGGCCAATAACTTAATTGTGGACATTTTGGAGAAAAGCCCACATCTAGCTTCAGAATGCCAAGTAGAAGAGTCAAAGGATATTGACACAGATGCCTTCTCCTATTTTGATGGTCTTATGGAAGAGAGCTCAGTTGCATCAAGCATTAAAATCATAGAAAATGATTATGAAGATGCAATATATGTCAATACAAAGGAACTATTGGTGCCGACTTTATGACTAAGGAAGTTGATGTCGATGATAGAACTGTAACATTGCAGATATGGAATACAGTAGGACAAGAGCGATTTCGGAGCCTGGGAGTGGCGTTCTACAGAGGGGCAGATTGCTGTGTTTTTGTGTATGATGTCAATGTTGCCAAATCATTTGATAACCTCAACACCTAGTACAACGATTCTCTCAATCAGGTGAGATTATCGAAGCCAGAGAATTTTCCTTTTGTTGTGATGGGCAACAAGGTTGATGTAGACGGGGGCAGTAGCAGAGTTATTCCTGAAAAGAAAGCAAGAGATTGGTGCAACTGTAGAGGCAACATCCCATACTTTGAAACTTCTGCTAAAGAAGATTACAATGTTGATGAAGCCTTCTTTTGCGTTGCCAGGACTGCGATATTGAATGGACCTGATTAACACGATTTCTATTTGCCAGACAGTCCTGAAGTTGGCACTACTCCTAGAGAAGGGTATATATAGTCTCCAAAATTACTTACAGGTTAAAGCCGTCATCTCTCCTTTGAAACTGTTCTCGCTTCAGGCTCATGTGATATTGTACATGACAGATTCAGTCATTATTAGACCATCAATTCGTCTTTCAAGTCCCCTACATCTGTTCATTTTGGGAGGCGTTTGTTTTAGACCATGCAAACAATCTTGCTTCAAGAATAAGGGGAAATTTGACAAATTCATTGAAATCTCTTGGTGTAGACATTTTGACAGGTGTTGGCACTGTCTTGGGCCCACAACAGGTGAAATATGGTAAAATTGGCTTCCCTGATAAGATAGTGACTGCCAAGGATGTTATTATTGCCACAGGATCTGTTCCTTTTGTGCCCCCGGGAATTGAAATTGATGGCAAGACTGTATTTACCAGTGACCATGCATTGAAGTTGGAGTGGGTACCAGATTGGATAGCTATAATAGGGAGCCGTTAAAATTTCCAAGGGCACAGTAAGTCTGAATTCGTCAGTGTGGGGATCGCAGCAAATATGCATGGAAAAAATAATGAATTTGGGTTTATTGAACAAGCGTGGCGGTTCTTCTAAATTTAGGGTGAAGGCTTATGATGGCAGTTTGGAGTCTCAGGCAACAACATCTAGAAAATCTTCTGGAACAATATTGCCATATGCTGATGTTGCATGTGTGGGAGCCATTTTATTTGGTTATCATCTTGGTGTAGTAAATGGAGCACTTGAATATCTTGCGAAGGATCTTGGATTTGCCGACAATACTGTTTTACAAGGATGGGTGGTTAGCACAACACTTGCAGGTGCCACTGTTGGATCATTTACTGGAGGTTCATTGGCTGATAAACTTGGTAGGAGGAGGACATTTCAACTGGATACCATACCTCTCGTTATTGGTGCTTTTCTAAGTGCCACAGCACAAAATGTGCAAGCAATGATTATTGGTTGGTTACTTACTGGTATTGGTATTGGCATCTCTTCTACTTTGGTGCCACTTTATATTTCAGATGGAAATATAGGGCTTGAGTTCAGTGATGTGTACACTGCACTTGGGATTGAGGTCACATTTGTTGAAGCCCTAGATTAGCTTATGCCTGGTTTTGATCCTGAGATTGGAAAGCTAGCCCAAAGGGTTTTGATCAACCCACAAAAAAATGATTATTACACTGCAAAAAAGATAACTCCAACGAAGGATGGGAAACCTGTGGCTATAGAGCTTGTTGATGCGAAAACAAAGGAGCCAAGGGATACTTTGGAGGTAGATGCAGCAACAGAATCAACAAAAGCTATTTGAGGTTTTCGGATGGCTGTTCTTGATGCATTTTCCATGGTATACAATCATTTTGATATGAAACATGACATGTCAGATTTGTTGGAGTCATGTGCACAGAAGGCCTTAGAACAATGGCTTTAGCATCGTGATAAAGAACAGAGTGAGGAGTTGTTAGAAATGATGCGGTTCTATGTAGAAGCAGCAGAAGTTTACTCAAGCATAGATTCAGGAAAGAAGGCAAGATGGTCTTGTGCACAAGCATCGTTGGTTTCCCTCCAAATACGAATTCCAGACACAATGTGGCTTAATCATTCTGAGACAAATGCAAGGCGAGCTCTTGTTGAACAGTGCTGATTTCAGGAAGCACTGATTGTGGCAGAGGCATATAGCTTGAACCAGTCAGGAAAGTGGGTACTAGTATTATGCAATCAAATGCTATGGCGAGATTTGATAGACTGGTTCTTAACTGAATTTGTTTCAGTGCTCCCACTTCCATCTTCTATGCTTATGGAGCTTGCTCGCTTTTATCAAGCAGAAGTTATAGCCAGAGGTGACCAATCACACTTTTCTACATGGCTCACACCTGGAGGCTTTCCACATGAATGGAGCACATCGTTGGCACAATTACATGAAAAAACCAAATGAAATCAAATTGGAAGAAGCAACAGTATTGCACTACACTTACAGCTCATCAATACTCACAAGTGGCATTTCATTTAAGTATTCTAATCAAAGTAGAAGTATAACCCTATTAAATAGAGACATGGGTCATTTTCTTGTTTGATTAGCCAAACTTGGCAAAAACTCATTAGAATAGATCCAAAAAATGCTAAAGAGGTTAGCTTTGATATCCTATATTTCATTGTAAAAACAGGGGAGGGCAATTGGAGTTATGAAGATCCAGTTTTTATAACTTTCTGTATGACATGAAATACTCTACATCTTCAATACAGGTTCTACCTTGATATGAGTATGATTATGATTTGTCTCTGTATCTTATGAATTGTGTTTCTTATGATTTATCTTGTATATGGTCCATTGAATCCCATTGCAATGATTCTTATGTTGAAATACAATTATCTTTTAAACTTTTAAAAAAACAGAGACAGTCTCATTTCATAATTTCATGATCGTAGTTCCTTTGATATTGGATTTTGTATCTTGTTTTATGTTATACAGTTCTTTAATGATTGTGTGATTTTCCTATAGCTTTGATTACATACCAGCCTAGTCTTTATTTTGATTTCATTGAAGTATATTTTTGAAAAAGATTTCTTTAAGCTTGAACCCCTGTAGTCTAGGTTCAACTTTAGGGATAATAGGTTCCATTGATCAATACAACAAACTTGTTGAACAAACGCAAGTCATCACCCAATTTGTGGTCTTAACCAACAAACTGATCTGGATAAGCATGAAATAGATGAAAGTCCAATATACACGGTTGAAAGCTTTAACCAGGTCTAATTTCAACATGAAAGCCTTTAAATGCTTGGCTTTCATAGTATGGAGGCGTTCTTGGGCAATTCCTACAATGTCAATAATTTGTTGATTTGATAAAAGCGAAATTGCTCATCTGAAATATGTTTTTCCAAAATAGGATTGATCATGTTGGAGATGGTATTGATGATTACCTTATATACTGGATTGCACAACAAGATTAGCCTAAAGTCATCAAAATTCATGGGATTATCCTTCTTTGGAATCAACGTAATAAAAGTGTAGTTAAGACAAGCAGGAACAAATTATTTCTTCCTGGATTCTTCTATAGCTAGTAGTAAACACTCTCCAACCAGCTTAAAGAAGTGCAAGAAAAACCGAATAGTCCAGTCATCTAGACCTGGACTCTTGTCCTTTAAAAAAATTAGCACCTCCTTCAACTCCTCCAAGCTAACAACCCCACCAACTTTTAGGCCCTTTTCCACTCTGAAAAAATGAGGATACAGCTTAAGGACCCTGAGTTGGTGTTCAAGATTGATGGAATCATCCTAGCCATAAAGGTATTCAAAATGAGAAACCACCTCCCTTTTTAAGTCCCTTTGGTCTGATAAAAGGGTTACGTCCTTACTTCTCAACTCCCAAATGGGGTTGACGTTTTTTCTTTGATAAGTGAAGCACTGAAAAAAATTCGTGTTTTGGTCCCACTCTTTGATCCAAAGAGTATGAGTTTTTAGTCTCCACGTGGATTAAACCTGAGATAGAAACTTTGACCTTTGGAGCTCCAGGTTCAATTTGATCTCTTTCCTCTCCTTAGAGAAGAGATCCCCGTTGACGAATCCATCTAAAGCCTCATTTTCTGATCCAACTAGTAGTTGGCATGTTGTGGAACTTCGACAAAGTCTAACACTTCGACTACTCTGACTGCTTCGGTAGGTTCAACATCAACTTCGATATGTTCGAACCTCAACAAGTTTAGCGCTCGACATACATCATTTGACATGCCTTGTTGGTACATGTTTAACATCGACAAGATGGATCTGTCTTCCAGTCGTCTGCGATGGTTCAACTTCCAAACCATTATAATTTCTTGTAACTGAACGTAACAAGTAGTCACCAAAGCATCTCAACATTCTATATAAACATGTACATTATTGTAGCAGTCAACCAACCTTCATAAATAAGAAGTAATAATAAAATTTGTTCGAATTCTTGCATATTGTTTGTGTGCATACTTTCTGTCGATATAGTGTGTTCCCTACTTTACTTGTCCTTTTTCTAGCTTCTGCCATAACAGTGCTCGTCTCATTTAGTCGACTATTGTCCGCAATATGCACCTAGGCACTACCTGTATCATTAGTATCAGAGCTCAAATCTTGTGCAAAGCTTAAGTTACATCATCACTTCCATCGAAGTTATTTAACTTATGCATGTTCAAACACACTCACAAACTCAACAACATAAGTAGACACTTCCTTTGACTTCAGAAAAGATGGCCGAAGGAGCAAACAATAGACATGCAACTGACGAGACAAAACAACTCGTAGAAAAAGCATTGGCTCTCCAACGGATCGAAATGCTTACACAGTTCAGCGAGATTCTCATGTGATTCACTATGAACTCTGGGGAATCTTCGACGTGACCTCACTCTGATAAAATTAACCCCTTCAAAGTGCAAATGAATCTGGACATACCGAATCTCAAAGGTAAGATTGACATGGAATCTGTCGACAATTAGGTACAACAACTAGAATCATACTACTCTGTGAATCAACTCTCTGTAGTGGAAAACATCACCATTGCATCCTTGAAGATGTCAACCTCCATACACTACTCATGGTAAAATTCATCGACAAAGATGGAAAAAGAAGGCAACCCCATCGAAACATGGGTAAAAATTTTCAAATATTTCTGAAAGGAGTTCTACTCGCACAAGTATCTTAAACAACAGTATAAGAAGTGGCAACAACTAAGGCAATGGAAAGACCAGTCAGTGCAGAGTTACACCGACAAGTTCTATCGAATCATGGCTAGAATTCGTGTCCAAGGAGAAGAAAAATTGCTTGTCTTGAAGTACATCAACGGATTATCCCCATACATTCAGCAAGAGATGGAGTCTTTAACTGTCAGTATGCTTGTAGATTCTTTTCATTACGCCAGCAATATTGAATCTAAACAAAAAGGAAAAGCATGTTTCGCGAACAAGCCAACAGGTGAAACATCCGATAAGAAGTCACTAGCTGACTTCGACAAGTTTAAGAACCCTTCTCAGCAGACTTCACCAAAGTCCTATCATCACAAGAAGAACTTCCAGAAAGATAAGAAGGATTGCAGCAAACAAGCTCCTACCGGGAAATGGTGTGATTATCACAATTCAACATGGCATTATACGTCAAAATGCAAAGCTCAAAAGACATTTTTGGCAAAATTGTTGACATCCAACTTGTCCGACAGAACCCTGGTAGAATCTGATCCAGATGCAACAACCCTCTTGGCTTTGATTTCGACCACTCTAACAGCCTAGACTATCATCGATGAGGAGGAATGAGAACGCCTATTCCATACACGTATATGGGTTCAAAAAAATCCATTACATCTGATTGTGGATAACTTCGTTTATGAATATATTGTGAAGAAATTAGGTCTTGTCACCATTCTACAACCTCATCCTTACAATATTAGTTGGATGAAAGATGGACATGAACTAAGAATCACATGCCAATGCAGACTCACCTACTTCATTAAGCCTTTTGAAGATGAATTACTATGTGACATGGCAATGCTAATTTCAGTAGTCGATACCTTGTTTCAAAAACATTACCTATGGGATCGACATGGTATGTATCAGTCACGACCCTAGAAGGTTATTGTAAAAATTCGGAATCAATGGTACGACATACCAGAGCGACAACCCACATCAACAGTTGCTATGATATCTGCCAAATAAACAAAAAAATTATCAATCAAGCTTAGAAGTTCGCATTAATTATGATATAGCCTCAACATTCTAGGAAGACTGCAACAATAAGTCAACTCACCAACCAGAGCAGTTCTCAACAACAACAATAGATCAACCACATTCTTGAGGAATACTAAAACATATTTCAATATTCGAGTGAAGTACCTCTATATTGCCAGGTAAAACACTCCATTGAACTTGGTCCTAGTTATTCATTACCTAACGCATCTATTTATAGAATATCCATCCTAGAGAATGAAGAGATTCACAGGAAAATATAGGATTTGATCGACAAGGGTCATATCCGCCCTAGCTCCTCTCCTTGTGGAAGTTCAATCGTCCTCGTTCCAAAGAAAGATGGGACTTGGTGCATGTGCATTGACTATCGGGCTCTCAACAAAATTTCAGTAAGGAAAAGATAGCCTCTTGTAAGGATAGATGAACTCATCAAAACTATGAAAGGTGCTAAGTTCTTTATGAAACTTGACCTTAAGTCGAGATATCATCAAATTCCGATTGAGTCCATCGATGTATGGAAAACAACTTTCAAGACCAATGAAGGAATATTTGAATGGTTAGTCATGCCTTTTGGCTTAACCAATGCACCTGCAACCTTCATGAGATATATGGATGACCTTATACAAACTTTCATTGACAAGTGTGTCATTGTCTATCTCGACGATATTCTGATTTTGAGTCGATCATGGGAAGAACATGTCAAACTACTTCAACACTCTCCAACAACATCGACTATATTTGAACATGGACACATGCTCATTTGCAATGACCAACATCAAATATTTGGGGTATGTAATTGACTATGCAGGCATTCATGTTGACCCAGAAAAAGTATAGACCCTCAAAGATTGGCCCATTCCTCAAAACATTCATGAATTAAGAATTTTTTTTGGTTTGGTGAATTTCTATCGACAGTTCATACTTGGCTTCAGCTACATCGCATGGCCTTTGAACCAGATGACTAGAGGAAATGGGAAAATTGTCTTTAAATGGACACCAACACAACAACAAGCTTTTGAAAAACTAAAAAACAAGCTTTGTACTGCATCAGTACTTGTGTTACTTGATTTGCATCATCCCTTTGAGATTGAGACAGATGCATCAGACTATGCTCTCGGCACAGTGATCACTCATTCAGATCACCCAGTCACATTTCATTCCAAGACTTTCAACGACACTATTAGAAGGTATTCGACATATGAAGAAGAACTATACGCCATTGTGCAATCTCTTAACCAATGGAGACACTACATTATTGGCAAGGAAATAGTTATACTCACTGACCATAAACCTTTGCAGTTCGCTCTGTCCCAGTCGAAACTACAAACAACTTAACAACTCAAGTGGATTAATTACCTGCAACAATTTTAGTTGGTAATTAAGTATCAAAAAGGAAAATCTAATGCCGCAGTCGATTGTCTCAGTCGACCACCCATTATGCTACTATCTACAGTGATGAGTATGCAGGGTTACGACACCACTACGTGGCCACAATTGTATTTGGTAGACCGCGACTTCTCCGCAATTTATCAACAACTTTAGATCGACACGTTGTCTACAACTGACTACTTCCTGAAGGACACCTTACTATACAAGCTTGGACAGCTTTTGTGTATCGACCGATGAGCACCAACAAAAGCTCAATTGGGATGCGCACTACAACAAGACTGCAGGACATTTTGGAGTTGCAAAAATGCTTGTAATCCTCCAAAAGGATTTTTATTGGCCTTCACTTAAATCTGACATCAACAAGCACATTCAATCGTCCATAGTTTGTGCCATTCCTAAACCGCCAAATCGACAACAAGGGTTGTACACACCACTACTAGTTCCTAGTCAACCATGGGAACCTATTTCTATGTACTACTTGACAGGATATCCTACTACCAAAGATCAGCATGACGCGATCGTAGTAATAGACGACAAATTTTCCAATATGACTATACTTATACCATGCAAGAAGACTACGACACCACATCAGACTACTCATCTCTTCATCGAACATGTTTGGAAGCATTATGGCCTCCCAACGACCATTATTTATGATAGAGATGCTAGATTTGTCAGCACCTTTTGGAAAACTCTCTCACAACAACTCGACACGAGACTTTCTTTGTTGACAGCCTTCCATCCATAGACAGATGGACAAATGGAAGTTGTAAATCACTTGGTAGTACAACTGCTTCTCATGTACAACCACAAGCATCATCGAACATGGGATGACAACCTTCCATACATATAGTATAGCTACAATTGTGCTCAACACAGTTCTATGGGAAAAAATCCATTTGAGATCTATTACGGATTTCAACCCTTACCCATCGACTTGATCAATTCCTGCAGTTGAATGACACAGACTTCGAAGGACAAGAAGTGGAGAAAGCATTAAAATTCATAGATAAAATCTACAACATCTAGAAGCAAGCACAAGAAATGTTACAACGGGTTAATGCAAAAGCTAAGGCTCGACGTTACAATCATCATATTCCTCATTCATTCCAGATTGGGGATCATGTATGGTTACATCTAAATAAGGAGCACTTCACTGGTCCATACAGAAAGATGAAACCTTTGCTATATGGTCCATACAGTATCCTTAAGCAGACTGGAGAAAACACTTTTCAACTCGACATTCATGCATGCCTTGGCCTACATATAGTATTCAATGTAGATCTACTTCAACCATACCATGCACCATTGTTAGAACATAATGACTTGCAGACATCAGAACCCGAAGACATTCATCCAGATTGTTAGCACTCAGACTGTACTCAAGTTGTGAAAGATAGATCCCAAGGTAACCACAAAACCACTTTAGATTGTATCTTGACCTTATACAGTCACAAAGGGATATCTCACTATTTACAAGCTTTCTCACTTAAGGTATTCAATCAATGACATTAAGAAGGTCAAGTTTAAGGTAGGAAAGGTTTGTTTTTTAAAGATTTGGTAAGGCAATCATGGAGGAGACCATTGGGCAATGGAGTCAACAATCAGATTTGAGTTAGGTTGCAAGAGGTTGGGTTTTGAAAGGATCATGGATAGAGGCAAGGTAGACACCATTTCCTTAGTCTTGAGGCATTTGCAAGTTAATTAGAAGACAAAGAAGATAGTCTATCAAACAGACACCTAGCTAGGGTGAATTCTGTAAAACATTAGAGGAAACTGTTTTGGAAATGCTTGAACAATGAACCTAGAGCATGTAGGATGAATTCTAGACCATTGACTGATGTTCAAACATGAAAGAAAATACAAAATGGAGTGGGGTAACTAGAAAAACACTCACACAAGAAAATCACATAATGAAGAAAAAGATGGCAGAAGAATCTCTGCCATAGAAAACCTTCAACACTCCATCTCTGTAATTTTATTCATCTTCAGAAAATTGAAGCCATTAAAATGAAGAGCCTCTCTTCTCTTGAAAATCAAACCCTAAATCTATCCATTAAATATGAATTTATAGCAAACATCTACACCTACCAATCTTAAATTCGAAATCTAACTACATTCTCAAAATAGAAACAGTTACAACTGATTTCCTTCCTTCCAGAAGACAGATTCTTGAAAAATAACCCTCAAAGCCACACCTGCATATCTCAAATGGTGATAGTTGTGTGAATTCTGAGAGAGGTTAGTGTAACTACATATGCCCCCAACAAAACCCCTTCCTTTATTTTGCTATATTCCCCTCCGGATCCTCAGAATCTATGTTTGAATTTGATGACTAAAATAGTAAACTGAAATTCTGGAAAATTGCACTATGAAGATCCCTTCAATTCTCCCAAACTATGATATTGTGTAAAAACCGAGAGAGGTTATTGTAGATCAACATCTTCTGAGGAAAACCCTCGTTCGGTTTCTGAAAATTCCTCTTGATTTGGTGGAAACAGTCGTTTGAATTACATGACTAAAACAATCATATTCAAAGAATAAAGCTTCTTCCTCTGCATTGATGTTTAATTTGGCACACTTGTTGATAATGGTTTTGAATGCCTAAAAATGTGAAAGATTCAGTAGGAACATTTCAGCATGTATGTTATTTTTATACCTCATATAGTTCTTATAGGAATTAAAATATTTTCTATCAACTATGATAGGTCTCAGCCTTAGAACTTCCAGGTGCTTGGGAGAACATATAATCATAATCCCACGCTCCTTTCCTCTTTGGATGTTGAGCATACCATTTGTTAAAACACATTATATTACTTTGCATAATAACCAACTTGGCCAAGCTTGCAAAGTTTTGCAAATAACCTTCAAAGTTTCACGTGTTTTCCATTGCAAATGCATGTTTAGGATAATACCTTCAAATATTTCACATCACCTTTTGCAATTAATAAAATTGAATTCTGTTCAACTTAAATAATATTAAAATCAACCCTTTTTTGCCGATGGAATGAATTTAACCTAGTGACCTATTAACCAAACCAAGGATTCACTTGCACGTGTGTTAACCTACCTGCCAATATAAAATTTTGCTGATTTAAAAAAAAATCAACAATACTTTCAATCTGTGAAATTATTGTAAACCATTGATTTGGATTTGGCTATGACCTGAGTCATCGAAGAATGAAGCTCGTACCAAATTTCATTTGGTCGTGTAGATTTTGGCAGCGAAATCCACTTTCGTGTGGATCTCTTTCATATGCCAACCTGACGGTCAATTTCTTTTGCAATTTAACACCATTTCGCAACTCCTCAAAAAACTATCTTGCTCATATTTTACTCAACGAAATGGTTCTGGGGCGTTGGATGTAATTGAGGTTTCACCTGCACCATCGATATTCCATTTGATTCACAAGAGTTTAATCATACACAATTTCTCTTAATACAGCTAAGCGCATTTCTGCACGATCACATAGTGCTTCTTTGTAACTCTCACTTGACTAAAAAATTGGTGTGCCATTTCTCCATTTAATTGTATATTTTTACAAGTTTCTCAAAGGTGTGGTGATTATGATTAACTTTGTATGATTTCTTTGGAGCACTATCAGAATGTTTCAAACCAAGGTATTTTTCCCAACCTCCGTACACATCTCATCTCTTAAAACAGATAAACACAATGTCTGGATCTTGAAGATATTTAGGATGACCCAAAGAAATGAATGCAAAATACCACTTGCAAACAGGTTGGAACACATCCCTTATATCTGATCAAGTGGGAACACATCCCTTAATCACATCAGAATGGCCATGCACTCACATCTGATCATGTAAGACTACATCCCACAGTCATATCAGAATGGCCCTTAGTCCCAGACTGAGTATTCTCGGTATCTGATCAAGTGCCTCCATTCCAAGAATGGCATTCAACACTTATATCTGATCATGTAGAAACCAATCCTATAGTCACATTAGAATGGCTCAGCACTCACATCTGACATGGAAGGAACCAAATCCTCTCACCATGACAAAATGGCTCAGCCCTTTCATCTGACCATGGAAGGAACCTAATCCTCTCACCATGTCAGAATGGCTCTAGGTCTCATCATTTCCCCTTGGAGGGAACCTCGATCTTGAGAACACCAAGCTTCTCCCCGAAGTACTCAAACTTCACTTTGGCCATTTCTAGCATAGAATCACATCAGGGTTGATTGCATCCAAGGATAACCTGTGAGCTTCGCTAGGACTGATTACATCTGAGGACAACCTACAGGACCATTTACATCTAAGTAACCTACTAGCTTTGCCAGGATTTATGCTTAGACAACCTGTCTCATCAGCTATGCTAGAAATCTCTCTTTCGAGATATCTCGATCTGGATCACTGCTTCTCTCTGCATCATACAAAAAATGCAAGTCATATCAACCAAATCAAATAGTAGTTTTCAAAAGAAACATACTACCTCCCAAATATCAAGTGGCAACATCTTTTGCCTCAGATGTACTCAACGCCATGCATGACTCCATCCTGCCAAACCAAGAGATCACATTTGATCCCATATTGAAGTAGCACCTTGAAGTGCTCTTCCTATCAATGGTACTGCTTGCCCAATACGAATCCACATAACCCTCCAGGTTAATCTTATGATTCGGCTCATACTTGAGCCCATAATCAACTGTACCATTCAGTTACCTCACTGCATGCTTTGCAACCATCAGGTGAACATGTCTCAATGTGTTCATAGCAAAGCAAATATCTGGTCTCATATTTGTTAGGTAAATCATCTAACAATACATTGTGGCATCAACCGACTCGGATGAAGAAACACTCAATAGCTTCAGGTTCAATGCCATAGATGTGGTCATGGCCTTACAGTCCTCTCTACTGCATACTTCCCTTGTCCACACCTCCATGCCTAGAACGTAGTGCATCATCCCCAAGTCCTTTATCTCAAACTCGGCAACAAGTCTTCTTCTTGCAAATTTAATGAGTTCCTCTTTTCTATCAGGAACAAGTCATCGACATATAACAGGAGCACCATTCGTCTTCCGCCTTCAACCTTGAAGCAAAGGTTGGAATCCTCTTTACTCTCTGTAAATCCTAGAGTCATTAGTAAGCTATCCATCCTGTTGTACCATGTCGAACATCAGGATCTTCTGCAGTCACTCCCTCTGAAGCAGAGCATCATTCTCCCTCTATCTTTCATACTCTATACACTGAAACATTCTGTACTGGAGTGACAAGTAGCTTCCTCTGCTACTAATATTCTATGTATCCATCTAGGATCGTTGGATACCAAGATCCTTTATCTTGAACTTTTTTAGAAGTTCTTCTCGCACCCATTTGTGAGCTTTTCATCCTCTATAGACTTTCATCTTCAACCTTGTAGCAAAGGTTCAGGTCTTCATCAAGCTCCTCATGTATGTGTTATCCCATGGGTGTCTTCTGAGCTCATACAAGGATTTCTTTCATTTGCACACATGATTCTTCCTGTCATGTGTATTTCTATTGGCTGCAAATGTCTCTTCGTAGTCTATGCCTCGTGCTATGAATCTTGCCTTGTATCCCATGATGTTTCCATCTACTGCATGATGGAACTATGAACTTCCCTTCATGTCTCTATACTGCATCCTAGACATCATTCTTATTTAACTGGTACACTCCTTCTCTTTCTTCTTAGCTACTTCTTGGAAGGTTCTTCATCAATGATGTCGCTCAATAGTGTTACATAATTGTACAGTGTCTAAGATCTCTTCTTTTGAAAGTATCATCATATTATTCTTCATCTTGGATTCTTTATTGAACTATCGTCACTTGTTCTTCGGAACAAGTATCATCCTTCTTTTCTTGTAGGTGATTTTACGCGATCTTTTCTACAAGTCAAATGCATTTGTATGGTTAGAAACATTTCATAAGGCATATTCATAATGGCAAATTTGTATGCATAAATATATGATCATGCAACTATTTTAGCCAATACAACATTCATCCATATCTCACGGAAACTTGTTTAGATGCCTTCCATCTCTACCAGGACAACATTGAGATTGTGCACTAATCCAATATGTCAGCAAAGAGGTTTCATTCTAGATAAGTAGCAATGGAGAGTTGTATAGCACCATGAGCTACTTACCCATCTCATGCATATTAGTAGTATACTGTCATTAATGCAAACATTCTATCATGCATAATACATAAATTGAATATAAATAAATGCATAATAAAAACAATATCATGAAATGACAATTGAATACTTATCTTTATTTGTTTCGTGGGTAGACTCCTTCTTGATCCTTCCGCTTCATCATCTTCTTCATCATTTCTTATCCAAATTCTCAAGATGGATAAGAGGTTCTTCAAGAATTGATTCCTTCATATTCCTCATCGCTTGAGGGATCTCTTTCAATGGTGAGAGCTTGATCTTCAGTTGCTCCCATCTTCTCTTCTCTTATTATGAGTCGAGCTTCTTCTTCTTCCCAGAGTCTGTTGAAAGTAGTCACTTCCTTCTGGCACACGTTACTTGAATGAATGAATCCCATGATCCTGGGAGGTAATTCAAGGTGGTTATCACAACTTCTGCATTCTCCACTTCTTCTTCTACCGCTTCAAGTCGTTCTTTGATTTGAGAGACCCTTCTAAAGTATGACTGTATGGTCTTTGCATTCTGGATCTTCACATTCTTCAACTGGTTTCTTAAGGTAATCTTCCGATTTATGTTCTTCCCTTCAAATAGCTTGGTCAAGGAATCAAACATCTCTTTCAATGTCTTTAGGGAAGACACTTGTGGTAGAAGTTGATCCGTGACTGAATCAGCAATGATCTTCTTGGCCTTGACCAAGTTCTTCTTGTGTAAGGCTTTTAGCCTCATCTCCCTCTAGAACTAGAACCTCTCTACTTATGTAGGTGTTCAATTCATTTCTTTAGGGAGATCATATACTTCCAGGCTTCGAATTTGTCAACTTCACCAAGCTTGTCATCAAGTTGATGTGATAGATCACTTTGAAATGAGAACCTCGAATGAAAATAGCAAAAGTTTAGATCTTACCGATTTGAGGTGTCCGTCCTGGTTCCGTAGCTGGCTGATCTAGGGTTTGTTAGAGAAACCCTAATTTTCAAAACTTATAATCTTTCAGATCTGATAGGATAGAAAGATATATCTCTTCAAGGTGATCTGTCCAATGTATTCATTTTCTGAAAACAGTGGAGGGAAACTCCCGGAATAGGAAGCCCTAGTTTTCCAATTTCTTCTGCAGAAATTCCTGATATTGTTTGTATGGTATCTCTAAAATTATTACTCCTCTGTGTCTAAAACTTCACATTCTAGTAGCCTCGTCTGTCCCTATTCCAAAACTACATGTTTCATCAGAATTGATTTCACCAATTGGGACTTATAATCATTTTCCCAAGGTGGCCTGTTTCAGGACTGTTCAGCATAGCAAAGTTGTATGGACGACCATGTGTCACTGTTTCATTTTATGGGTCTAAAACTTGGACCACAAAAATTAAAGTCCATGCCCTTTCTGGAACATCTTCATAAATTTTATTTGGACCTTTGTAGCTCGAGATATAGCAATTCTCCCCAGGAGTCCTGTTTGGGGATGAATCTTGGCAAAGGCTGGAACCCTAACTTGGAGGAATCATATCTCCTAGAATATAGTGAATCTAAGGTTGAACTTTGGACACAGTGTAAATTAGGATTTTATATTCATCTTGTGAAAGTTTCATATCTCGAGCCTTCTCCAATCCCAAGATATAGAAAATGTACCCAAACTTATCAATTTTAGTATTTTAATGTTTTTCTCGCTCGGGGTCAAACTAGGGTTTGACTTTCCTGAAGTTTCACCCAACCAAAAATCTCGACACAGGTCTCTAAAATTTGATTTTTATGAGGATATAAATCCTATACCAGTCTCACTCAAAAATTCCTCTTCTATAGAAAGCCCTAATTTCCCGCATCAAAAACTGAAAATGCTCGGAATCAAATTCCGCTTCGATAGAAAGATGCGCCCTTCAATGGAGAGTCAACCTAGCATACTTTTGTTGATGGATTGTGGAGAGAGACCCAAAAAGTAAGAATCCCTAGCTTCTATAGCTGCACAATGTCTTCTTCTTAGGTTAGCTCTGATACCATGTTAGATTTTTATCATTCTAAGCTAGCATTATCTTAGGATCTTTAATTGAGAGAATAACATGCACAACAATAAACACAAGAGACAAGAGACACAAAGAATTTTCCTTGGGGAAATCATAAAGGAGAAAACCCCACAAATTCCTTAGAGATAGAATGAGCACCAATGGTAGCAGTAAAACCCAAAAACATAAAAGATGATCTCCACAGCTTGTTCTCTCTCACACACTCGAGAGAGCTTCTCCTCTCTCACTCATGCGCCCCAGTGAGTGAGTGTGTGTGTAATAAATAGAGAGGCTCACTCTCTATTTATATTCATTCGTTCACTTGATTTCCACTTTAACATGTCGTCCCCACTTAAAAATTACTTACTAGAGTCGACATCTCTAGGAGAGTCTAATAACCCTAGTGCCCCACAACTGTGGGGACTTTGCCCTTCGATCAACAAGGAGGGTTAACCTTGACACAACTGTGGGGACTATTGCCCCGACTTACAATGGAGGGTTAACATCAATGAATTTACATGACTTGTTACATTATTGAATCTCTTGATCGGAACATCGGGGCATGACATGACTCAATTACATTATAGATACTTCCAGGAATAAACATCGGGGTACAATACATAAGATATACAAGTGAATACATTCCGAAGTTACAAATACATCAACATTGCTGAGTAGATGGTCATCTTTTCTACAATGGTCGTGATCTTGAGATCAAAAGATGTGTAAGGGAGGATGAAGTCTTCCATATCTTGAAGTTCTGTCATGATGAGCCATGTGGGGGACACTTTGCAGATAAAAGGACATGTCATAAGGTGTTAATTATGGGCTATTATTGGCCAACAATTTTCAAGGATGCAAAGAAGTATGTCCATGCTTGTGAGAACTGTCAAATAATGGGCCAACCTAATAGATTGGATGAAATTCGTCTTCAACCATAGCTAGTAGTTGAACCCTTTGACAGATGGGCCTATCAACCCTTCCTATAAGCAGCAAGCTTACATTTTAGTTTGCACCGACTACATGACAAAATGGATGGAGGCTGTGGCTTTGGTGAAAGCCAATGACCAGGTTGTAATAGACTTCCTGTATAGGGAAATCTTCACTTGTTTTGGAGTACCCAAAGAAATAATCAAAGATGGAGGACTAAAGTTTATGTCACACAAATTTGAATCTTTGCTACAGAAGTACCATATTCAGCATAGGATAACTTCACCTTACCATCCCCAGGCCAATGGCCGGATCAAAAGTACCAATAAATTTATTGAAGCTATCCTTACTAAAACAGTCAGAAGCCATTGTAGAGACTGGGCTGACAGGCTTCTAGAAGCACTATGGGCATATCGTACTACTTGGCGCAATACTACAGGTTTCTCCCCCTATGACTTGGTGTATGGTAAGAGTGTTGTCTTCCCTATTGAATTCAAAATCAAGACTTTGAGGATGGCCATGGATGTAAAATTAGATGTAAAAGAATCCCAGAGAAGTAGACTGAATCAATTAAATGAACTCGATGAAAAACCTATAGCTGCATTAGATCAAACAACATTGATTCAGCAGCAGCGATCCAAATGGAACGATCGGTTCATCAAGAAGAAAGTCCTTTGTGAAGGAGACTAGAAATTATTATATGATTTAAGATTCAGAAGGGAATTCAAAGGTAAGCTATGCACAAGATGGTTGGGTCCATATAAGATAGAAAGTATTTGATAATGGTACAGTCTGCTTGGTCACCATTGACAAAAAATGTACACCATTATTTGCTAATGGTCATAGGCTGCGACTGTACCACAAGAAAATCTCAAGGGACGCATTTATTTCATAGTTTGCACTTGATCCAGGATACCAGTTAGCGCAAGGAAAGGAATATTTCTCTGCCCCTATCAATCTTTAGAAAGTCATTGCGATTTCCACACAAAACAATTTTTTGTACATAAATAAATTGATGTTTTGTTGTTTTCATTTTTTCTGTTTTGTTTGCCTTTACGCTTGATCGGTTTTCTTTGAAGAAATATGTTTAGGAATTTACTTAAAGAGCAATGGTCATGACTAGGCCCAACAACCGTGAGCCCCTATTCCAATTTCCTATTTTGGGAAAAAATCTCCTTGAAGAAGAAAAAAATTTGAATGATGAACAGTTCCGCGCAGCTGCAACTCTGTGAAAATTTGCCTATTTTTCCCATTTCGCTCAGCTGCAACTCCATAAAAATTTTCCTATTTTTCCCATTCCGTGCAGCTGTGACTTTGTAAAATTTGCCTATTTTCCCATTCCGCGTAGCTGCAACTCCATAAAATTTGCCTATTTTCCCATTCCACGCAATTGCAACTCCGTAAAAATTTGACTATTTTTCCCATTCTGTGCAACTGGGACTCTATAAAATTTTCCTATTTTCTCGTTTCGCACAGCTCCAACTCTGTAATACTTGCCTATTTTCCCAATCCATGGAGCTGCAACTCTGTAAAATTTTTCATTTTCCCTATTTCTCGCGGTTGCGACTTCACTAATTTTAGCATACTTTTCCTATTTCTCGCGGCTGCGACTCCACCAATTTTAGCATATTTTTCCTACTTCTCACGGCTGTGGCTCAGCCAAATTCGAGTAGATTTCCTATCTTTCGTGGCTACGAATCCTCCATATTTATCCACATAAGGGATGTGAATCCTCTAGATTTGTCTAGAATTTTTGTCACCCGTGATTTTGTTGATCTCGACTCACCTCACAACTTCAATTATGTTTCTGTCAATGTTGAAAAGACAGTTTTTGGTTTGTTGGAAGGAACATCATCGCAGCATGCGTGCAATCATGTTTGAATTTGATGGCAGCATTTGACACACTATATTATTTTGAGAAGTCATAGTTCATTGCATAATTATTAAGGTACGGTTCCAATTATTTCCATGATTAAGAATTAAGTAGATTTGAAAAAAAAATCATGCTTGCCTTTTTATACCTGTCATTATACCCATGCTTCATTAACTGTCAATCCACGCGATCTGATGGGTACTTGAGCTTATCTTACGACCGTCACCTTTTTCCTAATTTGGGGCCAAATCTTACCAATGATTTCCTGCTTACGACTGTCTTAACTTTCCTAATTAGCCCAACCCCAACATCAGCTGTTCGTGCATGACCCTGTGTTGCAACCTCCATTACTGGGCCTATAAATTGTTGAGCTGATAGCATCATTCAGAAAGAGAGGAAACATGGGTATCCTAGCTCGACATGAACGTACAAGCACATAGGAATTGCGAAGAAATGCTGAGGTTTTTGCCATCTTCGAAGATGTTGGAGGGACCAAGTTTTTCCAACGATTAAGTGGTTTTCATCGAGAAACAACTTTGCAGTTTGCTCTAAATCTCACGGAAACCCATTCAAATGTCAGGGGTTAACACATATAATTTACTGAGGATATTGTAGTAGAATTCACTGGCCTTCCTCAAATTGGAAGGGCCTAGTTTGGAAGAAGAACCGGCAATGTTGCTGCAGTGTGGGAGTTTTTGCTAGCCAATGCACATGTCTGCCAAGCAAAGAGGGGGATAGCATTACAATCACTGCCTCACCCCTGGAATGAAGTGGTGGTCTTCTTGAAGAAGTAATTATGTGTGAAGGTAGGTATCAAACTGTTTATTTCTCTAAGTTCCCTCTAATGTATCATCTACGCCATAGGGATTTTGTCAATATTCCCTTTTATCTATTTAAAGAACTACATCACATGGTGGGATTTGTAAGATCAACCCGACACCCATATTCTTCCCTCACCCATCATGGCCTAATCAGGCTACTTATCTCAAGGGCCTTAGCTCAGAGAAACCAAACCTGGGAACAGTTTATTAGTCAACAACAGATAAACCAGGGAACTGTACTTTTGCATGGTGTTCCAATAGAGGATGAAGTTGAAGCACCTGCACTTTTGTGGGGTGTTCAAATACAGGAAGAAGAGGAGGCACCTGCACAGTTGGGGGAATGGAAGAAGAGCAGGAGGGTCGGAGTCCCTCCAATTCAGTTGGGGGGGAATATGAGACAAAATCATATAATCAAGAAGAAGAATCAGGTGAGGATGTAGTAGCGACAAACCCTCCAGAGGGGATAGAGAATTTGGGAGCTCCGGCAACAGAAGTTGAAGCTGGAGCAGCATTGGATGCTGCGACAGTTGAAGCTGAAGCTATAGGAGCTATGATGACATAAGGATATGTAGAGCTTCTCACCATTGAATCCTCTCTGGAATGGATGGGAACTCTTATTGAGGAGGAAACAGAGATGGCAGAGACTAGAGAAAATGCTGAAATAGGAGACATTCCTTCTACATCAGTCGCATAATTGGAAGCCCCTCTACCACAAAGGAAGAGAAGAAGACCAAAAGAGGAGGTACATGCATCACGACCACTAAGAATAAGTAGAACTAGATCTATCACAACGACAGAAGTAGCACAAGAAGAATGGGCAAACATCGAAGCAAACATTGAATTTCCCATCCTGAGACCCAGGACAAATGTTGCCCCACAAGAACCTGTTGCAGAGGAACCTCAAATTGAGGGACTTTTGTTTGAAAATGGTCTATTGAAGGAAGAGGTGCAAGTGCTCCGAAAGGAAGTGGAAAGATGGAAGGAAACATCCAAGAAATGGGTGGAAAGGATATTGTACACACTGGTAGAAGCTATAGATCAGGTCGAAGGATCATTTCCGGTTAAGAATGGTGAAGAATTGGAAAAAGTAGTTTTCCCTACGTGTGGAGAAAATTTTAATCAATCAGGATATAAAGTCACAATGTGTGCATTTGTGGCACAAAAACCCATAAGGTAGTTGTAGAAGAGAAAGGAACATCTGCAGTGGAATTGAGGGGTGAAGAAGTGGAAATGATCCTCGATTTAGAGGTAAGGGAATATGATCAACTACAGTCTCATCCACAGGGTCTTTTTTACACAAGAACCAACAACCCTGGAAATGTTTGTTGAAGCTGCTACTCAATTGGAAGTAAGTGAGTCATAGGTTGACACAATCCCTAGCTGGAACTTAGAAGTTTCTATTATGACCCCAGAACAATATCAGGACACATAACTAATGGAGGGATATCTTCAGCAACAGGAAAAAGTTGAAGTTGATTAGGATGTTGTCACATAAGAACCAACATACTTAGGAAACCTTGTTGAGACTCCCATCCATTTAGAGACAACTGACCTCGAGGTGGACATAATCCTCAATTTGGAACTAGGAGAAGACGAACATATGAAATCCCAGCCATCTGGGGACACTGAAGCATTCGGGGGCCAATCTCATCTATCTAGGGACACTGAAATACTTGGGGAACAATCTCATCTTTCATGGGATATGGAAGTAACTCAAGAGCAACCCAAGCATCTAGAGGAACTGGGAGAGCAAGAAGATGTTACACAAGAACCAACATCTCTACAGCTCCCTATTGAAGCCACAATTGAGAATCAAGAAGTTATAGTTGAGACTCAAGAAGAGGCTGAGATTAGAACAAAAGAAGATGTTACCACACAAGAACCAAAATCTTCACCATTGGCTGTTGGAGTTGAAAAAAAGGGTTTCAGGAAGAAGGTGTTGTTACACAAGAACCAAGATCCTCATAATTGATTACAGAAGTACCCTTGCAGGAAGAAGTTGTTGGACCATTGGTAGAAGAGGAAGTTGTTTCACTTCCGATTCAGAACAATCAGGCTGAAACATTGGGTAATAAGGTATGGATGCAATCTTCCCAAGACTTTGTCAATTTAGATTCTGATGAGGAGAAGGATGCAGGAGAGGAAAGGATTCAAGGTCTAATAGAAGAACTCTCACTTATGAAAATAGAAGTAAAGAAATGGAAAACTGAGGTGGATAGATATCAAAAAGGAATTATCCCCCTTGTTTAGCATAGGAATACTATCAGTGAATTGAGGGAAATATGGGAAAAAGAGCTAATATTCCAGAAGTTTCGTTGGGAAGAAGTACAAAATAATTGAAGGAGTTGAATAAATTCAAGTCCATGCAAAAGGAGAAATACCAACTGTACATTCTCTCTTGCAAATTGATGAGCTCCAAAGCTCCATCTCCCTCTTATCTTGTATTTTTATATGAACAGTTCATTTGGTTTAAGTTAAAGGCATTAAAAGAAGGGAGACCTTATGAAGTAGGATCTTTTGACCAGTTTTTGGAAACTTTTATGAAAATTAGCTTCACCAAGCATAATCTTGTGTGTGAGATTTATTTACATGAAATGGCTTGCCCCATGGACCGATATTCAAATCCTGCTCCTCACCTAGGTGATGTCCATCTAATGTCTTTTGCTTCTTTTGTCAGCAACCGTGTGCAATGGGAGGATTCATTTTAGACAGTTTTTCAGAATGAGGCTAACTCTAATCTTTGGATTCGGAGTGAACCTCAATCCCCTCACCTTCTTCGTGCTCATTAAGAACAAAGGCTTAAATATTCCATCTAGACTCAGTAGCTGGACGAACTTGAAGAGCAAGTCATCTCCACTTGTGTTAGCCAGATTTCCAGGCAACAGCGTTTGGATTTGGAAGGTAGTAAGCATAGGTGGCAGGCTTCCCCTTCATTAATAAAGAAAAGGGACCCTTATTGCTTCAAGAATTTTAAACATGCTCTTCCTAGGGTTGAGGGGTACGTTGACTGTATGAGGAAATGTGGAATTAACTGGTTGGGGCTTAAATTTAAATCTCCACTTATTTGGTGGCTAGAAAAACCATATAGAGAAGATTTTTCATTGACAAAAGCAAAGGAAAGGAAGTGTTGGAAATATTGGGTCAACCATAATGGATATCTAGATGGGAGGGAATCACCTGAATCCTCCTACAACTCTTCATCTCTCCATGAGCGAGGTACAGTCCTAGACTCTGATTCATACTAGTGGAGGTCATTGCACGAGGACATGCAACATAGTAGTTGGGGGGAGATGTTGGAACCCAAAATGCCCCTTTTTAACCACATCCATTATACCCTGTTTGCCTTGTCTTACTCCATTCTACGCACCAAACAAACATTTTTTCCTCACTTGAGCCCTGAATCTTCACAGGTATGACTAATTATTGTTTCATCTTATTAATGCTTATGATTGCTATAATTAGGACTTTGATTCTTAAATTATGCTAACATGTTATGATTTTACAAAGATAGTGCAAGCTGTGAGAGAATACAGGTGTAGCAGTTCGACTGATCCAAAGAGGAGATGAGCGTTCACTTCCAGATATGACGTACCATTTTTGTTTCTACATGCGGATCCAACGGAGGGTCATCATTCCATGCAGGTTGCAACAAACATGGCTACAACATACTTAGTTGCAACAACGTGCCGATACTTAAAGTTAGCTGCAATCATTAGGGCATCTCTTGAATTGGTTTTGTTATTCATTTACTGGCCCGGGCAATAGAATTGCTTATATTCCATATTTTTGTTTAATTCCACCCACAACTGTAACAACGCATGTAACAGGGAAGCCTGGAGATCGTAGATCTTCATGTCTGCCCGATATTAGTGGGTGAGGGTTACGATTGTTTATGTATAAGTACTGGGAAACATTCAAAGCCAGGGGTTGGAGAATATCATATTTTATTGTGTGACCTATAACAGAGACTATACTTTCATTCCACCATTTTAATCTAAGGAGCATACTTCTTCAGATCTCTATGTTTTAACTTGTGTTAGTTCTGGCGTCTCTGTTCGAAGGATGGGCCCGCCTTCCCACAGAGATTGTCGAGTTAATTAGATGTTTTGTTAATTAGTTGTGTGGTGTGGAAGTTACATTATATGCGTTTGTTTCAGTAGCTGCAACAGTAATGTTCAATCATTGTGTTTCCGTAAATATTTAGTACTGCATTTCCTTTAAGCTGCAACATTGTGGTGTGATAGTCGACTGTGTAGGTTAATCTCTTTATGCATGTGTGTGATAGCTGTAATATTTAATCTCTTCCTCAGTTCCTTTCAATTGCTTGTCTTTCTCAGGTTTGCTAATTCAAGTAGACTATAGCTTGGAGCTGTTTGATTCAATTCCTGTTATTTCTTATTCCTAGATTAATTTTGGATTAAACTAGTCATAATGAATTTGCATATTAGTAAATTAGGGTTTCACTTTCTACAAATGTAATCCTAGATATTTAGTTCATGAATCATTCATTGCTGGATTGAAGTCATAGGAAAGTAATCGCAATTCTGAATTCTTAGATAGGTAGTTTAGATCAGTTCAATAATGGGAGGAGTTTGACTAAATAGATAAGTAGGACAGTTTATTCAATTCATTAACTACTTAGTGTTTAAGCACAGACGGTGTAAATTATATTTTAAATAAAAGACTTCCCTGTGTTGACAATTTATATTGAGCATTCTGCATGATGGTTTTAATTAACTAGCATATAGAGTGACCAATAAGGATGTAGTTTTCAAGGATATTTATGCTGCTTGTGAAAATCTAGTTACCCGTAACAGAAGCTAGTGGTTAGATTATATGATGCAGGAAGGATTGTTGTTCAAAGACAGTAAGTTGTGTATTCCAATATGTTCAATGAGGGGAAATTTAATTCAAGAAAAACATAGTGGGGGTCTCTCAGGAAATTTTGGGCAAGCCAAGACTTTTGCTCTGGTGAGTAATTTTTATTTTTGGACAAAGATGCAGCATGAGGTGAAGAAGTTTGCTGAAGGATGTAGATTCTATCAACATGCAAAAGGGATAAATCAGAACACAGGGTTTTATCAACGATTACCTATTCCATCTATGCCTTGGGATTCAATAAGCATGGATTTTGTTTTAGGTTTACCTAGAACTCAGAGAGGTCATGATTCAATTTATGTTGTAGTAGATAGATTTTCCAAAATGGCTCATTTCATTTCATGCAAAAATACTAATGATGCAACAAACATTGCTAATATAAACTTTTCAAAAATTATAAAGTTGCATGGTTTTCCTTTGAGTATTGTGTCTGACAGAGATACAAAATTTGTCAGTCATTTTTGGAGAACCCTATGGAGAAATTGGGGACTAAACCTAGTTTTAGTTCTACTTATTACCCTCAGAATTATGGACAGACTAAAAAGGTAAATGGGATCTTGGGAAATATACTGAGAAGTCTGGTGTATGAACATCCAAAATAGTGGGACTTAGATTTTGCTCAGGCCGAGTTCGCATACAATGATTCACCCAATAGAAGTACATGTATGAGTCCTTTTCAAATTGTTTATGGGATGCATCCAAGCGGTGTATATGAACTTAGAGATTTTGGAAATTTGGAAAAGAGAAGTGCATAGGGTGAAGAATTTGCAGTTAGTATGCATGAGATACAAGAAAACATCAAGAATAGATTACAAGAAAGTGCGGAGAAGGATAAACAAAGAGCAAACCTAAAGAGTAGAGAAGTGAAATTTCAGATTGGAGATTTAGTGATGGCCTATCTTAAAAAGGAAAGGTTCCGTAAAGGAACTTATAATAAGTTGAAACTTAAAAAAATTGGACCTTGTAAGGTTTTAAGGAAGTTTTCTGCAAATGCTTATGAATTTAAGCTTCCTTCTGACCTTCAGATTTCACCAATTTTTAATGTTTCAGATTTGTATCCTTTTAGAGATGCAGGTATCCAACCAGATGGTGGAATTTCAGATAGAGATGATCCAGCTATAGATTGGAAAGGACAAATTCCACAAAAATAAAAACCTCGGATTGAAGCCATCATTGACAACAAAATCTTAAGGAAGATCAGGAACAAAACCTTCTTTCAATACTTGGTCAAATGGAGAAATCAACCTACTGAAAATGCAGCCTGGATGAGAGAGCAAGAAATTTCCAAGCATAATGTACTGCTTGAAGACTTAATAAAAAATTCTTTTCTTCCCCAGGAGTATGATGAAATAGCATCCAGCTCAAAGTTCATTTACTAATGAGCCAGCTTGCCTTGTAATCAAGTTCTAGATGGATAGGGTTCGATGACAAGTAGATAGAATTGGTTTTAAATTTGTAATAACTGGCAATTGTTCGTTTGTTCTCCTTGATCCCTGCGTGGATTTCTCAAGGATTGATCTTTGTCGATAGGGTTTTCTTTTATTAGGTCCTCAGGTCCAACTTATTCATATATGATAGGTTTTCTGAGTGCTATAAATTAATTTGAGTATAATAGATCTAGAACAGAGGGAAGAGAGTGGAAGAAAAAGGAAGAGATAAAAGGGAGTGTGCACAGAAGGAGTGAATAAGTTGAATACTATGTGTTTGAAATTCCGATCAAGTTGAATAAAGAACAGAGGATTACATTCTATGTGTATTTTGATGGATTCCTGATTTTATATAAATCTATAGAGATATGAATTCATCCTGCATTCACTCCATATAATTCGGTGTATAAATTCTTTAGTTTCTGAATTGTAGAGAAATCGATCCTTTCAGTGATCAATTTGGAAAGATATGAATAAAGATATCAGAGAAGATCGAACGATGAAGAAAGAATGCGATGAAAATCAACGGTTATGATTGGTTCCGCCTCTGGAGACAGATTAATGAGAGAGAACTAATCCGCAAGAATCGACGGTGCAGAAGACTCTGAAATTGTGGAAGTCAAGAAACATGAAAATTGCGGGAACTCAGTTTTCGATAAGTCAAGTTGCGCAACCCACAACGTGCATTCAGGATAGACCATTGCGATCACAATTAGTTGTGGAAGCTCAATTTAAAAAATTAAAAGTTGCAAAGCCACATCCCACAATACGCAGTGTTGCGGAAAAGGAGTTGCGGAATGACGAAATTGTGGAGAACCTGAGTTAAAGGTTAGAAAGAAGATTTCAATCAGGAATTTAGCTTGTAAATTGAAGTCTTAGATATAGTTGGTCCTTAAGGCCATCATCTTGATATCTGCTCTCATGGGTTTAGTCCCACTTGGGAATGATACTTGGCTTGTATATAGTGTGAATCCAAGAACATGACAGGTTACAAGGTCGCATTCTCATGTATTGTACAGAAGGAGTCCCCACAAAAAGTAATTCTCGGAGATGATTATTGATATCCCATAAAAGGGATGGGAGAAGCCTCATATAAGTTGGACTCTGGAAATTCCATGAAGATGAAGGATGTCCTATATGTTCTGGGACTAAATAAGAACATCCTTTCTATATCAGCCTTATATAAGAAAGGTTTCATAGTTGATTTTGTAGATGGTGAAGTCCTTACATGGACAAAAATAAAAACTATAGGTGATGCAATAATGATGGGAGTTGAAGAAGGAGGACTCTATAGATTAAAGGTGCATGTATATTCAACCTTAATGACTAGTACCATAAGTCCATGTGAGCTATGGAACAAAATATTTTCTCATGTACATTACAAGGCATTACCTATTGTGAGCAAACGTGTGACAGGTTTACGAGATATTCAGATAAATCGTGAAGGGGTATGCAAAGGATGTGCTTAAGGAAAGAATACTAAGAACCCTTATCTAAAAAGTGATATAAAAGAAAAAGGGATCTTAGAAATTATTCATTCAGACGTATGCAGGCTAATGAAAACTACTTTATTAAGCGGGTATGTTTACTATGTTTCCTTTATTGATGACTACTCCTGCAAAACTTGGATCTATTTCTTGAAAAATAAGGATGAAGTGTTTGAAAAGTTCAAAGAGTTCAAGGATCTTGTGGAAAAGTTCTCTAAAAAGAGGATCAAGATATTAAGATCATATAATGGAGGAGAATTCACTTCAAATGAATTCAACGAGCACTGTAAAGAAGTTGGGATTAAGAGGGAGCTCACCATTCCCTATAATCCACAACAAAACGGTGTGGAAGAAAGAAAGAATAGATCTATCATGGAAGCTGTAAAAGCCATTATCCATGATCAAGATATACCTATGTACCTGTGGGCAGAAGCATCTAGAACAACAATATATGTACATAGTAGAATCTCCCATGGTGCCCTTGGGAATAAGAATCCAGAAGAGATGTTTACCAGAGAAAAGCCTGAAGTCAGTCACATAAAAATATTTGTTTGTCCGGTATACATACACATTCCCAAGGAGAAAAGATCAAATATTCACCATTCATGAAAGAAGGGATTGTTTGTAGGATATAGTGAGAAATCAAAATATTGCCAAATCTATATCCAATATACTGTCAAATTGAGCTAAGTAGAGATGTTACTTTTGACGATGATACAACTTTCAGAAAATAAAGGAAAGACAAGGAAGTCGAAGAGGAGCATGAAACTCCCAGAGATACATAAGTTTCTAAACTAGTCAGAAATGAGGACGAAGAACAGATGCATAAGGATCATGACATGACAGAACCTTAGAGACCTGAAGAATTTCCTAATGAGATGATATCAAGCAAAAGAAGGATGTCTTGGGCACAAGAAGTAATTGAAGAAGTAGAAAGATGTGGTGTCCCAGAAGGAACCATCATAGAAAGAAAGAAACCGAAGTCATACCCTAGTTATGTGTCTTTGATGTGCAATCTCGTTGACAAAGAATATACATGATTTGAAGAAGAAATAAAGAAGAAGGAATGGGTAGATTCCATGGTCAATGAATACCAATCCATTATAAATAATGATGTATGGGAAATAGTACCAAGACCAAATAACAAGTCAGTGGTATCCTCAAAATGGATATACAAAACAAAGAATTCAGCAGATGGTAGTATAGAGAAGTATAATGCAAGATTCGTAGCTTGTAGATTCTCTCAAAAAGAAGGAAACTACTATGAGGAGACCTTTGCACCAGTAGCTAGGTGCACCTCAATTAGAACCATCCTTGCCTTCGCATCCAAAATGAAGTGGAAGTTACATCAGATGGATGTAAATACAACCTTCCTAAGTGGTTTAATAGAAGAATAAGTATATATTGAACAACCACGAGGTTTTGAGAAATATAAGCATAAAACTCATGTCTACAGACTCAAGAAGTAATTGTATGGGTTGAAGCAAGTACTCAGAGCATGGTATCGAAGATTTGATGGATTCCTGATGAGCTTTGGATTTACCAATAATAAAGCAAATTCCAACCTCTACTATAAAGCTGAGGACGATGGGCTTATGATATTACTACTATATGTAGATTATTTATTTTTGATAGGTGAATACAAGCCCATTGATGAATGCAAGAAGAAGCTCAATGCAAAATTTGAGATGAAAGACCTTGGAATGATGCACTACTTTATAGGTATTGAAGTATGGTAGTATCCATACGATATTTTCCTAAACCAAGGAAAATGTGTGGTAGAGACCCTAAAGAGATTTGGGATGGTGGATTGCAAGGTTATGACTACTCCGATGACAACAAATTTGAAGATATTGAATGATGAATCTTCGGATATAGTAGATGTCACCTTATACAAACAAATTATTGGTTCGATGATGTACTTAACCAATACAAGGACATATATATGTTTTGTTGTAAACACTATAAGTCAGTATATGGTGAAACCCAGACATATTCACCTAGTAGGAGAAAAACATGTGATGAGGTACCTAAATGGACTTTAAACTATGGTCTTACATATGCATCGTATGGGAATATCATATTACATGGATTTACATATTTAGATTCAGTAGGAAGTGCTAAAGATAGAAAGAGCACTTAAGGATGTTGTTTTAGTTTGGTATCAGGCATGATCTCATAATTCAATAGAAAGCAGTCCAGTATTGCACTTAGCATGACAGAAGCTAAATACATTGCAACATGTTTAGCCTGTAGTGAAGCAGCAATACTTCGCAAGATGTTGGAAGGATTATTTGAAACATATTGAAATTAGATATCATTACAACTAGGATATGGTACAAAAGGGAGGTGTAAATCTCAAGTATGTTCATACAGAGGAACAAGTGGAAGATGTGTTGACTAAGCCTAAGTATCGTGTAAAGTTTGAATAATTTTGAGACAAGCTTGGTGTAGTATGAAAGGATCTCCCTCAAAAGAGGGAGTGAATAAGATGGTAGAAGTATTTTCTATTGTAGTGGTGTGGTAGTCTAGTCTAGGGTAGGGTATGTCTGACCAGGCTAGTTGGCTTAAAAGGGTTGGTAGGTCAAAAGAGGCTTATTGAACATAGGGGGATTAATATATCTAGCTAGGATTGTTTGTCCCGAAAGGTTAGTAAGCCAAAGAAGGCTTGTTTGGTCCCCAAGGAGATTCATCTGTCTAACTAGGCTTTTCAGCCCGAAAGGGTTAGTAAGTCAGACAAAATTCCTAGATGGATCTACCAGAGAACCCACCGAGGTGCTGCTCTAATATGTCCAGTGGGAAAGAGATGGTTTTAGTATTCCTATACTAGTTGGTAGGTTCAGAATTTGCATATTGATGTTCAGTATTTTCATACTGATGTTGATGTGGCAAGTTCAGTATTTTCATACTGATGTTGTTGTGGTAGGTTCAGTATTTTGATACTAATGTTGACATGGAAGGTTCAATATTTTCATATTGATGTTGTTGTGATGTTGATGAGACAGTTTCAGTATTTCTATACTGATGATGATGATGTTGTTTCAAAATTTCTATGTTGATGATGATGAAATTGTTTGTATTTCTATATTGATGATGATGATGATGTTGTTTCAACATTTCTATGTTGATATGATGTTGTTGTTCCAGTATTTCTATACTGATGATGATGTTGTTTCAACATTTTTTTATGTTCATAATGATGATTATGTTCCTACATATCTATGATGATGATGCAGGTGATGATCTATCATTTATTGATGATGTTGCTTTAGCACTAACATTCTAATGATGTTGTTGTTGTTTCAGTATTTACATACTGGTGTTGCAAATGATTATTATGTATTTACATACTGATGGTGCAGATGATGTTCTAGTATATACCTATTGATGATGATGACAATGTTAAAATATTCACATACTAATGTTGTAGATGATGATCCAGTATTCACACACTGATGTTGCAAATGATGATGATGTTTCAGTATTCACATATTGATGTTGAATAAAAATATTCAGTATTCGCATACTGATGTGGCAGAAGAAGATCATAGTATTCACATACTAATGTTACAAAAGAAGATTCAGTATTCACATATTGATGATAATGCTGTTCCAATATTGATGATGAAGATGCATGATGGTGTTCCAAAGATTCCTATGACATATAGAGACTCACCAGTCATATGTACAGTTTTGGTAGTGGTTGCTACCTATGTAGAATACCTTCCTAGTTAAGAGGGAGTGTTAAAATATTGTAACTTCGGAAGATATTATAGTTGTATTAATTGTATTCCTCCTTCAAGAGGTGTAACTGATATAATTGGTCATGTAAGAGTCATTGAACGAATCAATGTAAACCTCTCAATGTAAGTCACGTCAATAGTACCCATGTGTCATCATAATAATTATTATTTTGGTGTCTTACTTGAAAAGTCGGACCTGTGAGTTAGATAGGCCAGACCTATTAGGTTTTAGGTCAATTCAAGAGACTAATATAAATAGGGAGACACGCCCTTCATTTGTGCTCATTTCAGTCAAGCAAGTTTGCAAGAGAGAGAAGAACAAGTGCACCAGAAAGAAATAGGAGAATTTGTCATGGGGTTTTACACTGTTTTGGTTGAGTCCTATACTGAGGATGTTTTGTTGGGTTTTCTCCCTACTGATAGGTCAAACCTGTTAGGTTTTAGGTCAATTCAAGAGACTAATATAAATAGGGAGACACCCCCTTCATTTGTACTCACTTCACTCAAGCAAGTTTGCAAGAGAGAGAAGAACAAGTGCACCAGAAAGAAGGAGGAGAATTTGTCATGGGGTTTTACACTGTTTTGGTTGAGTCCTATACTGAGGAAGTTTTGTTGGGTTTTCTCCCCCATGAGGGTTTCCTAGGATAAATATTTTTGTTATCTTGTGTGATTGCACTTGTTGTTATTTCAGTGATCCTACTATTCTAAATTGTTTTAGAATATCATCTAAGTAATTAAGAAAACTTAACAAAGGACATGATGACGTGAAGTTTGAAAAATCCCCAAAGCCCCTTGATGAAGACATAAAGTGGTCAAGAAGACAAGTTAAGTCCCATTGAAGAAGCAAATTAAGAATCCATGAAGATAAGTCAAGTCCCATTGAAGAAATAAAGTAAGAAGCCATGAAGACAAGTAAGGCAGATGATGTAAAATCCAAGGGAAGTTTCATGAAAATGATACTAAAGGAAAAAGGGTACTTTTACCCCTTAAAGGTATCCCAAATGAAAGAACAAGTTAAATAATCATATAGCCTATTTCGAGACCTTTCCAGTGATAGATTCCATGATTACTAACTTCCCGTGGTTGAGGAGAAATGAAGTTTTATTGGTCAGAATTTGGTTATGGCCGTCCTATCATAAGGCCTGAATTTGGTTAGGGACAACTTGAAATGAGCCCATAATTTGGTTAGGGCCGACCCAACCTAAAGTGAATTAAAAGTGACTTGAGGATTGTATAAATAAGCACTCCAACATTTCATTTGGATTACCTTATTGATGTGCATCTATTCTCATGAAAAAGTGAGCGAAGGTACAATAGGAGATCTTGTAAAGAGGTTAAAGGATGATGTAGGGTTTCTCTCTTGTTTCTTTATCTTGGAAAATGGTTCTTATGGCATGATATGGGGTTCCTCTCTTGGGATGACCCAAGATTTGAAGATGATGATAATGGTAAGAGTTTCTAGAAGCAAACAAATGAATTCTATGGATGATTTCTTTATGAAGGTTATATTGTATATTTAGAAGATATGTTTTGGTCCTCTCCATGAATATTTTATTGCAGTTTTGGAAAACATGTTTTGGTCCTCTTTATGAAATTTTTATTGCATATTTGGAAGACATCTTTTCTAGGATAGATCCAAAGATGTTATTAGCAGGTCTAAGGAATATTTGAAGGTAGGATTAAAGACATATTTGAGGACATATTTAGGACAAATCCCAAGGACATATTTGGCATGGTTAAGGACTGATTTGAAAGCATTGTTCAAAGCTAGTTTGTTGTGAATTTGCAGACTGGAAGACCATGTTGAACGAAGTTGTTTGAAAATTTGGAGGACATATCTAAGGAATGTTTAATAGCAGAATGGAGGACATGTTTGGAACACTATTAAAGGGAAATTTTGTGACAAGTCAAAGGAATATCTAAAACATGTTTAAGAGATAATTTGAAGGGCAATGCTAAGGACTGGTTGAAAGACACATGTTGACATGTGTAAGTACACTATGCATTGCTTATTGTGGCTATTACGTGGTTTCTATCTATGGATGATTAGTGGACTATTTTTTAGGCCTATTTGATTCCCTTGCTATTACTTGGTATTAGGGATGTCTAAATCTTTCATTAAATATCACCTTGACACTTGCATGAGAGCTTGTCCAAGAAGTATTAGCAAGAAATGAAGCAGGTGTGAATAATTCTATTGAATAGTGAAGTGACAAGGTAAACAAGGAATAAGATCAAAGGTAGAAAGATAGTGACAATAACAGTGACAATGACAATGATAGTGACAGTGACAGTGATAGTGATAGTGGCAGTGACAGTGACAATGGCAGAGATGGTGAAAATGATAGTGTGAGGGCAGTGACAGTAACAATGATAGAGATAGTGGTAGTGACATTAGAGTGACAGTGACAATGTGAAGTTAGTGACAGTGGCAGGTTGATCTCTTATTCATTTCAGGGTGGTAGGGTGGTTCTCGAGAGGTTTGATGTCCTCACAAGTTAATTCCTGGCAGGTTGGTTCCTGCACACTAGACTCTTGGAGCTTGCACTTGTATAGGGTGGTATGGTCATGCAAGGTAATGGACTTGTTTCTTTCTTTCGGTTGGTGTTGGAGAACTAGGGTGGTAGGGTGGTGCTAGGGTCAGTTGAATCTCACTAAGTATTGGTGTCCTCTTTACAGGTTGGAGCTTGTAGACTAGGGGTTTGGAGCCTCATTTGAGTTGGTGCTCATAAATATGAATTTGTTTCTTCCTATGAATGTAATCTTGTAATTATATAAGAAAACCATTCCCTTGTTTTCTCTCATTTGGGTTTCCACATAAAATCTCTTGTGCACTGTGTATGATTTTATGTGATGATGAATGACATTGTTAATGGTTAATGTTACATGATGTGCTTAAGGTTAAAAATGGTAAAAAGTGATTAACATTTATTCACTTCCCCCCTCTTAGTATTGGTGAATAATCCAACAATTGGTATCAAATTAGTTTCCTTCGGGACAATTTAAGTGCTAGAAGGAAGATCTTTGCAGCACACATGGATGAATATGAAACTCTCTTCTCTCCCAATGGAGCTCCACTATTTGATGGTTCAAATTATGAGTGTTGGAGCATAGAGATGAGACTATATTTATAGGCACAAGGTTATGGCATCTGGGATCTCTTTTGAATGGCTACATCACTTTGAAAATACCACCAAAAATTGCAACCAAGAAGGAGCTAAGAAAGAACAATGAAATGGAAATGGATGCCATTGTGGATGGACTATTTGATCCTATGGAATTCAAAATAGGAAAATGCACATAAGCTAAACAACTATGGGACAAACTACAAGAAAAACTACACAAATGAAGCAATGCAAGAATGTGTAGAAGATTAAAAAGAAGATAAACCAAACAAATAAGAAACATAAAAAAACATGCAAGATAACCAAAATGAACATCTTAATGATGAATCAAATGAAGAAAAGGTAAAGGAAGTCGAATCAAGTATGTATTAATGTTGTGATAAATCAAATACTTGTGACATATATGTGCATATGCAAATAAAATCAGTTTTGATGAAGATGAAGACAAAATAAAAATCATAGAAAATGTCCTAGAAGATTCTAAAATTGCAAAGGATAGCTGGAAGATGCAAAACAAAGCATGAAAAGGTTGACAAGGTTAAAAGAAAAGGAAGATATTTGTCAAAATAGGAACATGAATACAATCAAAAGGAAATGTTAGATTCAAAAAATGAAGGACATTCTGAAGCAGATGATGAAGTCATTGAGAGTAAAAACAATGCCTTAGAAGAACAAGAGAATGATGAAATAGAATATGAACTAGACCTTGAAGGGGAAATAATTAGTTCCATAAATGTTTTGAGTAAAGTAAGGAAAAAGAATAAGATTCTAATGGAACAACTGGAGAGGTACCAAGAAAATAATGTGTTAGTGCTGGGATCGAGCCCATAGGTTGGGTGAAAAACGGCTCTCTCCCAGGAAACAACAGAATCGCTTTAGATTGCACCTCTGGCCCTATGAAGTCAGAGAGGGATCTCTCGCTTGTTTTTTAGGTTTACTTCACATAGGCTATTCGATCAAGAATAGTTAGGAGGGTAGACTCCTGAATAGGGCAGGTGCGTTAATATAAGATGCAAGTGGGACTATCAGAGGAAGGAACCATTGGGTAATGGATTCAAAGGTCCGGGTAGGGAACATATTGCAGGAGGTAAAGAATGGCATAAATTTACAAATAGAGGCAAGATAGTCATCGATCTTGTAATCATGAGATATTTAGCGGGCGATTAGTAGATGAGAGGGGACATTCCATTACACAGAACATCTATAGGATGAATTCTACGTAACTTTAGAAGAAAACTTAAATGAATATCTAAAACAACAGACAAAGCATAGCATGTATGAATTCCAAACTATTATACACTCATTTTAGACATGAAAGAAATTAACAAACTGGATTGAACACAGGATGAACATTTCACGTAAAGAAATTACATATTCAAAGAAACAACGACATAGGAATCCTTGCCTTGAAAGACAATCCTTCCTTTGCAAATTTATTCATAACACAGACACCAGAGACTAATTACAATGGAGAGCCTCAACCCTTGAAAGTTTCCCAACCAACCCCTATGTCCCTCTATCGGGAATGTATTTATACTATTTTGGTGTTGATATTACTCTTCGAAACAAACCTAAAAATGTTTCTAGTCACAATCAAACGTTAACAATCTAGAGAGTGGAACTATCTCCACAATTTACAAATATTCATAAACATTATGGAGCAAGTGGGTGCATTCGTCCTGAGTGACAGCCTGACGTGTTCAACTACTTCTGTGGATTTTGAGTATGACACCTTTTTGTCTATTTTTGGGTGAGTCACCATTCACTGGGTCTTGGACCTCTTAGCCGGCCCGATGAGTCAGCATAGCGCCCTTTTTTTGTCCCAAGTTTGCGTTTCTGCCGTGTTCAAAGGAAGCTTTCTACAAGGGCCCAAACTGGCAGGGAAGTTTGCATCTTTCCCTTGCTCAACCTCATCTGCCACCTCCTTCCTCTTCGGGTAACTCTGTTAGGCATGCGGTTTGGAAGAAGGGATGCATTGCTCCTGGTTGAGGCAAGCCGTTGTGGTGGCTTGTCATTCTTGTACTCTTCACCTCTAGTGAGGTGGGCTCTCCCACAAGAAATAAGGTGGAGCATACCTCCACCAACCCCATCACCTTTGGCAAGTGGAATTCACAGAGGGGGCTGTGCATGCATTAGACCCCTGATGCTCCCATCTGAACAAATGATCCTACAGAGCGCAGTCCAGGATTGTCTCCTTATGTGGAGGCTTTGGAGGCAGCAACGACATCAGGGGCTCCTGAAAAAACACCTACGGGGAGCGAGTGTCCATGTAATGCATCGCTGGAGGTGCGGGTATCTGAAGGTGGGTGTATCTCTCAAAATAATTCATGTTTGGGCCCTGATGGCTGGTGTCATCCTTGGCATGGAACACCAAGGTTATGGGTGAGTGTAGAAATTTTCTCACCAACCATCAACACCCCGATACGGATAAGATTTTCGAACAAGATTGCCATCGCCAAACCCTTTGAATTTCTATGGACCTGAGATGAAATGAAAACTCAGGTTTTGGAAGCATGTTAGCCCACTCCCGGCATTTCAAAGCCAATATATATAAGGCTTTGAGACTGAATTCTATAATGATTGGTCAATATTCCCACACATTCTGCCATTAAGTGTCTTTGGTGCCGACATGTGTGAGGGTGTGGGCAGGGTGATCCTTTACCTGTTGGGGATCTAGTCATGTCACTTCATCACTTATGGCACCTTACTATTTGTTGTGGGGAATATTTTCGAGTACCACCTTCTATAGTTGATCCATGTTGCAGAGCACATGGAATGGATGCTCCCATGCTTCCTTGCTATTGTGATGTAGGAAATAGACTGGTCTCGCCCCATGTGAAGAGTGGATTCACTGGTTATTTTCCTCACTTCCGCAGGCCAATTCACATAGAGGCCTCCTGTATTTAGGTGATACAGCTCTGCCACAGGGATGATTTCACCTGTACGCATGCTACAAATGGCATCTGCGAGATCAATTAGTCAACTGGGAGGCATATTATCCATATGAACGTCCCCTCCACTGTCATCTCCACACTGGATGCGAAACTTACAGCCTTGAGGCCTCCTCAGCCCTCCGATTTGGGGAACCTTTGACATCCATCATCCACATTTCTTTACTTCTGCTGCCAATTCCTCTTCTCTTGATACAACACGCAACTTTAGATCATGGCGTGCTCTTACCCGTCGATCGAGATCGACCCTCCCATGCAACTGTCGATTCGAGTGGGTCCTACCACCTCTTCGTGAATCAGGACCCAGACGTTTCCTGTGCTAGTTCAGATCACGAAAAGAACCTTGACCATAGATCTATTCCCTTCTTTTTTTGTGACCGTTGATATTTGCAGCCGGTACCACTTTTTGCGATTTGGAATCGCGATTTTATCCACACAAGTCTAGATTGCGAAATCAGCTAGGGCCGTAGATCTGCTTCTGCTTTCATATCCACTGTCAGATACTTCCACCCTTTAACATGTTTCATGATTTGGGAATGTTTTATCTATCGAGCATGTTGGCTCAACAAAACTGTTTTGGGCCGTCGATCGGGCTTCGCCTTGATATTGACCTTTCATTGCTTGCCCATTTTAATAGACTCCATGAATGCCAAACTTAACCATTCCCTCGCGTCCTTTGGCTGAAACCACGCTCTATCATCACTCTTCTTCCTTGTGATCCCAGATCATTGGTCTACGATGCCTTTCTCTATAATCTTCGTTGCTACATGTATTCACTTCTGGAGGAATCTACCACTATAGATTGAGCTCTCTTCTTTATTTGACAGTCTAAAATGATGGAAAATTTGCATTTGATAATCTGAAGGAAATTCATATAATTTTCTAATGAACAGGATCCTTTTGAACTCTGTCAGGCCCATAAACCGACTGTTGTAAATGAAGTGTTAATAGCTGGCTCCACAAGGGATGTTATCCTCCCAGCGAGGTAGCAAAGAACCCCCGTAGACCAAGTGCCACATCCATTGGGTCATCCCCAATATTTCCTTTGAAACCTTCCTTTTGCTCTGAGCTACTGCTTTAGCAAATTTATGTCACTCTACAAACTATGCTTTTAGCCATACTCTGAAACTGAGAATAGTTGTGACTACAAACCTGTGCTTACAATTGAAAATGAAAACAAACTAAACAGTAATGAAGGAAATGCTCGATGATTTTCAAGCTTATTTGTTCCTACCTAGTCTACCTAACTTAGTGCATAAGCCCGATTAAGTGAAATCGGACTTCCAATGAAGCCAATCAAGCAACTTACCTATCAGTTTAATGTCCTTTCTGTGCTTAATGAACATGAATGAAATACAAAATGGAAGAAAGCTATAACAAATAAACTGATCTTTACAGTAGAGATGTTACCAGTCATTACCATTACCCAACCTTTCCATGTACTCTGTTATGGCGTCATAGAAAACATGGCAACCTCCAGCATATTCTGTCATCTATTCATGGGAAAGCTGTCTAGAACTCCCTTCTTCTGGTGAGTTGATAGGATGATACTTGAAATATTGTAGAAGAGGGCCCACATAATCATTCTCCAATGAACCATCCACCCTTTCACTCGAAATTTTTGAAACTAGAACTTCACCTTCTTCACGTGCCTCATCATGGATGTCCTATTTTTCTTCGACAGGACCAAGTAAGCACATTCCTCCTTCATGGGGTGATATTCCTGAAGGAAGAAAATTAAAAAATGTATTTATTTGAGGGCTGATGCCTCCTTCTTCATGAATTAACACCTCATCACAAACTCCTGGCATATCAATAAACAAAGAGGGATTGCACGACTGTTCCTCTTCATCCTCTTATTTTCCATATAAGTTTATGGAAGGCACTATCTCCTCTAACTTTTGTTTCTACTTAGAGGCTTTAATCATGTGCTGTATTAATTCAAAAGAGGAATAACACAAGGGTAGGCTATCACCTTCAGTACATGTACCATCCTTTCCTGTCTCAACCTTCTGACTTCGCATTGCAGCTTGATTGTCTCCATTAGCATACCTTGGTTCTATAACTGGCTCTTCAGGTATAGCCTCTTCATACTCATCATATACAGGTACACCAAAATCCCTTTTAAAATCGTCACCAGCGGACGCGGTGCTGAGCAGATTGCAATCTTAAGAAAATAGGCCTGCAAAACCATATGCTCCTATATCAGGTTGATCATCTTTCTATCTAACAAGGGAAATATTTAGCTGAATAGGGATTCTCCTTTTTCGCTTGTAGGGCCCAACCAATTTTAATGTACATTTTATTTCACCACCGTTGTCTTGTCCTGACAAGATTTTGGACATTATAAGGTTTTCCTCAACCTCCAAACAATCAGTAAACATATGCTACAGAGTGGTTGATTTTCTTTCCAAAAGTAGTAAGGACAGTTCAGGAGGAAAGGTGGCTGCATAATAGATCTTTGCAGCGTTCTCAAGAGGTTGGAATTCCTTGGGCATGTTATAATAAAATATTGCAAATCTTTTGTTAAAACTAGATATGGCCTCACCTTCATGCCCCTTCAGGGAATAAAATTCTGAAAGTATTTGATCCAGTGGCCTTCTCCTACCCAAAATTTTTTAAAAGGTGCAAGAGAACTCTTCCCAGGTATTGATGGACTTAGGCTACAAGTGTTTGAACCATTATTTAGCATCTCCTTGCAAAGAATAGGCAAATGTCCTCATGTAAACATCATCATGTTCTATCTCAAAAAGGTTAGAGAAATGTTCTAAGGCTTGTAAATGTTTCTCAGTGATGAAGTCTTTGGATTCTCCATCAAATTTGAGGAGGTACTTGTGAAGTTTTGCAGGGAAATCATGGAGGATAGGAGGCAATTGTAGTGGTTTGTATTGGATTAGAATACTGGGAGAGACCAGGTTAGGCGCAATAGATACGCTATTGATCGAGGTTTCATGAGGTTCACAGGGGTGACCTTCAATGTCATGAGTTTCAGGAGAAAAATATGGGTGTGAACCACATGTACAAAACGATGCCACTCTTTTCGTTCATAAAGAAGGATAAACATGAATATATTCATAGCTCTGTTTCGAACGAATTGAACCATAGAAGGTTGTTTTGACAAATTTGGGAAAGGATAAGAAAAAACTTACAAGGCAAGATAAGGAATCTTGGAAGAAACGGAAATTTGAGTATCTTACCCTTTCACCATGCATTTTCGGGTCTTACAAGGGGCCCATTTTCCTCAGCGGAGTTGGCCGGGTTTCCTGAAAATTTGATTTTTGGGTCATTCCACCAGGGGAGTTGCTGAAGTTTGAATCCTTCAAGAGTGGAGTCACCGGGTGAAAAGTGCGCAACCTTCTTGATGTTTGATCATTGTTCACCATCAACAACCAGCTCTAAAACTTTTTCGTTCTTCATAGGGATGATCTTTAATCTCGTCCCCGACAACGGCACCAGGATCGAGCCCATAGGTTGGGAAGAAAAGGGCTCTCTCTTGGGAAACAACAGAACCACTTTAGACTGCGCCTCTGACCCTGCGTAGTCAGAGAGTGATATGTCGCTTGTTTTTTAGGTTTACTTCACGTAGGCTATTCGATCAAGAGCGGTCAGGAGGACAGACTCCTGAATAGGGCGGGTGCGTTAATATAAGATGCAGGTGGGACTATTAGAGTAAGGAACCATTGGGCAATGGAGTCGAAGGTCTGGGTAGGGAACATATTGCAAGAGGTAAAGAATGACGTAAATTTACAAATAGAGTCAATGATAGCCGTTGATTTGCAATCAAGAGATATTTAGTGGGTGATTCGTAGATGAGAGGGGACAATCCATTATGCAGAGCATCTATAGGATGAATTATACGTAACTTTAGAAGAAAACTTAAATGAATATTTGAAACAATAGATGGAGCATGGCATGTATGAATTCCAAACTATTATACACTTATTTCAGACATGAAAGAAATTAACAAACTGGATCGAACACAGGATGAACATTTCACGTAAAGAAATTACATATTGAAAGAAACAACGACATAGGAATCTCGGCCTTGAAAGACAATCCTTCATTTGCAAATTTATTCATAACACATAAAATAGAGACTAATTACAATGGAGAGCCTAAGCCCTTGAAAGTTTCCCAACCAACCCCTATCTCTCTCTATCGAGAGTGTATTTATACTATTTTGGTACTAAGAATACTCTCCGAAACAAACCTAACAACTATTTCCAGTCACAATCAAACGTTAGTAGTCTAGAGAGTGGAACTATCGCCACGATTCACAAATATTCATAAACATTATGGAGCAAGTGGGTGCATTCGGCTTGAGTGACAGCCTGACGTGTTCGACTACTACTATGGTTTCTGAGTACGACGCCTTTCCGTCTATTTTTGGGTGAGTCACCATTCACTGGGTCTTGGACCTCATAGCCGGCCTGATGAGTCAGCATAGCACCCTTTTTCTATCCCAATTTCATGTTTCTGTCGTGTTCAAAGGTGGCTTTCTGCATGGGCACAAACTGGCAGGGCAATTTGCATCTTTCCCCTGTTCAACCTCATCCGCCACCTCCTTCCTCTCCAGTCAGGTTTAGGTATTGGCTCTCCTGTTATAATGTCACCAAGTACTTCATTACGAGTTCTAAGCCAGATCATGAATTAGTAATTTCATTCAATCTCTGAAAGAATAGAAATATGTTCCAACTTTCAACTCTGTCAGGCGTGGGGTCTGGAAGAAGGGATGCATTGCTCCTAACCAAGGCAATCCTTTTCAGTGGCTTGTTATTCTTGTACTCCTCACCTCCAGTGAGGTGGGCTCTCTTAGAGGCAATAAGGCGGAGCATACCTCCACCAGCCCCATCACCTTTGGCAAGTGGAATTCACAGACGAGGCTGTGTAGGAATTAGACCCATGATGCTTGCATCTGAACAAATGCTCCTACAGAGTGCAGTCTAGGATTGTCTCCTTATGTAGAGGCTTTGGAGGTACCAACAACATCAGGTGCTCCTAACAAAATTCCTACGGGGAGTGAGTGTCCAGGTAATGCGTCGCTGGAGGTACGAGTATCTGAAGGCGGGTGTATCTCTCAAAATTCTTCATGTGTGGGCCCCAATGGTTGGTTTCATCCTTGGCATGGAACACCAAGGTGACGAGTGAGTGTGGAAATTTTCTCACCAACCATCAGCACCCCCATATGGATAAGCTTTTCGAACCAGATCGCCATTTCCAAACCCTTCGAATTTCTATGGACCCATGACGAAACGAAAACTTGGGTTTTGGAAGCATGTTAGCCCACTCCCAGCGTTTCAAAGGCAATATATATAAGGCTTTGAGACTGGATTCTATAATGACCAGTCATCATTCTCGCACATTTTTCCATAGAGTGTCTTTGGTGCCGACATGTGTGAGGGCATGGGTAGGGTGATCCTTTACCTACTGAGGATCTAGTCACGTCACTTCATCAGTTGTGGCATGTCACCGTTTGTTGTGGGAAATATTTTCAGGTACCATCTTGTATAGTTTATCCATGCTACAGAGCACATGGAGTGGACGCTCCCACACTTCCTTGCTATTGTGATGTAGGAAACATAATGGTATCCCCTTTCATGTTGGTCTCGCCCCATGTGAAGAGTGGATTCGCCAATTATTTTCCTCACTTCCACAGGCCAATTCACATAGAGGCCGCATGTCTTTAGGTGATACGGCTCTGCCACAGGGATGATTTCACCTGTACGCGTGCTACAAATGGCATCTGGGGGATCAATTAATCAGCCGAGAGGCAGATTACGTGTATCAACGTCCCCTCCACTGTCATCTATGCACTGGATATGAAACTTATAGCCTTGAGGCCTCCTCAGCCATCCGATTTGGGGAACCTTTCACGTCCATCGTGCACGTTTCTTCACTTCTGTCGCCAATTTCTCTTCTCTTGATACAACGAGCAACTTTAGATCATGGCGTGCTCTTACCCGTCGATTGAGATTGACCCTCCCATGCAAACATTGATCTGAGTGGGTGCTACCACCTCTTCATGAATCGGGACCTTGATGTTGTCCACACTAGTTTAGATCGTGAAAAGATCCTCGACCATAGATCTATTCCCTTCTTTGTCATGACCATTGATATCTACAATCGGTACGACTTTTTGCGATTTGGAATCATGACTTTATTCGCACAAGTCTAGATCATGAAATCAGCTAGGGCCATAGATCTGCTTCTGCTTTTATCTCCACCGTCAGATACTTCCGCCCTTTAACCTGTTTCACAATTTGGGAATGTTCCTTCTATCGAGCATGTTGGCTCAGCGAAACTGTTTCAGGATGTTGATCGGGCTTTGCCTTGATATCAACCTTTCATTGCTTACCCATTTTAATAGACTTCATGAATGCCAAACTTGACCATTCCCTTGTGTCCTTTGGCTGAAACCACACTCTATCATTGCTCTTCTTCCTTGTGATCCCATATCGTTGGTCTATGACACCTTTCTCTATCATCTTCGTTGCTGCATGTCTTCACTTCTGGAGGAATCTACCATTGTAGATCGAGCTCTCTTCTTTACTTGACAGTATAAAATGATGGAAAATGTGCATTTGATAGTCTTAAGGGCATTCATATAATTTTCTAATGAATAGGATCCTTTTGAACTCTGTCAGGCCCATAAATCGACTGTTATAAACAAAGTGTTAACAATTGGCTCCAAGAGGGATTCTATCCTCTCAGCGAGTTAGTAAAGAATCCCTGTAGACCAAGTGCCACATCCATTGGGTCATCCCCAATATTTCCTTTGAAACCTTCCTTTTACTCTGAGCTACTGCTTTAGCAAATTTATGTCACTCCGCAAACTATGCTTTTAGCCATACTCTGAAACTGAGAACAGTTGTGACCACAAACCTGTGCTTATAACATAAAATGAAAACAAACTAAACAGTAATGAAGGAAATGCTCGATGATTGTCAAGGTTATTTGTTCCTACCTACTCTACCTAACTTAGTGCATAAGCCTGATTAAGTGAAATCAGACTTCCAATGAAGCCAATCAAGCAACTTGCCTATTAGTTTAATTTCCTTTCCATGCTTGATGAACATGAATGAAATACAAAATGGAAGAAGTATATAACAAATAAACTGATCTTTACAGTAGAGACGTGACCAGCCATTACCATTACCCAGCCTTTCCATGTACTCTGCTATGGGGTCATAGAAAACATGGCAATCTCCAACATATTCTGTCATTTGTTCATGGGAAAGCTGTCCAGAACTCCATTCTTCTGGTGAGCTGCCAGGATGATACTTGAAAGATTGTAGAAGAGGGCCCGTAGAATCATTCTCCAATGAAACATCCACCCTTTCACTCGAAATTTCTAAAACTAGAACTTCACCTTCTTCATGTGCCTCAGCATGGATGGCCTCTTTTTATTCGACAGGACCAAGTAAGCACATTCCTCCTTCATGGGGTGATATTCTTGAAGGAAGAAAATTAAAAAAAGTATTTATTTGAGGGCTGCTGCCTCCTTCTTCGTGACTCAACACCTCATCACAAACTCCTGACGTATCAATAAACGGAGAGGGTTTGCACGACTATTCCTCTTCATCATCTTCTTTTCCATATAAGTTTTTGGAAGTCACCATCTTCTCTAACTTCTATTTCTGCTTAGAGGCTTTAATCATGTGTCGTATTAATTCAAAAGAGGAATAACACAAGGGTGGGCTATCACCTTCAATACATTTACCATCCTTTCCTGTCTCAACCTTCTGACTTTGCATTGCAGCTTGATTATCTCCATTAGTAGACCTTGGTTCTATAACTGGCTCTTAAGGTATAGCCTCCTCGTACTCATCATATACAGGTACACCGAAATCCCTTTTAAAATAATCACTAGTGGACGTCGTGCTGAGTAGATTGCAATCTTCAGAAAACAGGCCTGCAGAACCATATGCTCCTATATCAGGCTGATCATCTTTTTGTCTAATAAGGGAAAGCTTTAGCTGAACAGGGACTCTCCTTTTCCACTTGTAGGGCCCAACCAATTTTAATGTATCTTTTATTTCAGCACCGTTGTCTTGTCCCAACAACCTTTTGGACATTTTAAGGTTTTCCTCAACCTCCAAACAATTAGTAAACATATGCTGTAGAGTAGTTGATTTTCTTTCCAAAAGAAGTAAGGACAGTTTAGGAGGAAAGGTGGCTGCATAATAGATCTTTGCAGCATTCTCAAGAGGTTGGACTTCCTTGGGCATGTTATAATAAAAGCTTGCAAATCTTATGTTAAATGTAGATATGGCCTCACCTTCATGCCTATTCAGGGAATAAAATTCTGAAAGTATTTGATCCAATGGCCTTCTCCTACCCCAAAACTTTAAAAAGGTGCAACAGAACTCTTCCCAGGTATTGATGGACTTAGGCTGCAAGTGTTTGAACCATTCTTTAGCATCTCCTTGCAAAGACTGGGCAAAATTCCTCATGTAAACATCATCATGTTCTATCTCAAAAAGGTCAAAGAAATGTTCAAAGGCCTGTAAATGTTTCTCAGCAGTGAAGTCTTTGGATTCTCCATCAAATTTGGGGACGTACTTGTGATGTTTCGCAGGGAAATCATGGAGGATAGGAGGCAATTGTAGTGGTTTGTACCAGCTTGGAATACTAGGAGAGACCAGGTTAGGTGCAATAGATACGCTATTGACCGAGGTTTCATGAGGTTCACACGGGCGACCTTCAATGTCATGAGTTTTGGGAGAAAAATATGGGTCGGAATCACATGTACAAGACGATGCAACACTTTTGGTTCATAAAGAAGGATAAACATGAATATATTCATAGCTCTGTTCCGAATGAATTGAACCATAGAAGGTTATTTTGACAAATTTAGGAAAGGATAAGAACAAAATTACAAGGCAAGATAAGGCATCTTGGAAGAAATGAAAATTCGAGTATCTTACCCTTTCACCATGCATTTTCGGGTCTTACAAGGGGTCCATTTTCCTCGGCGAAGCCGGCCAGTTTTTCTGAAAATTTGATTTCTAGGTCATTCCACCAGTAGAGTCGCTGAAGTCTAAATCCTTCAAGAGTGCAGTCACCAGGTGAAAAGTGCGCAACATTCTTAATGTCTGATCGTTGTTCACCATCAACAACCAGCTCTAAAACTTTGTCATTCTTCCTAGGGGTGATCTTCAATCTCATCCCTGGAAATGGCGCCAATTTGTTACCATCGGGATCAAGTCCATAGGTTGGGCGGAAAAGGGCTCTCTCCCGGGGAACAACAAAACCACTTTAGACTGCCCCTTTGGCCCTGCGTAGTCAGAGAGGGATCTTCATTGCTGCATGTCTTCACTTATGGAGGAATCTACCACCGTGTATCAAGCTCTTTTCTTTATTTGACGGTCTAAAATGATGGAAAATGTGCATTTGATAATCTAAAGGGTGTACCTATAATTTTCTAATCAACATGATCCTTTTGAACTCTCTGTCAGGCCCATAAGCCGATTGTTGTAAATAGAGTGTTAACATAGTGCATTGCTAGAAGAGAAGTTAAGTGAGTTTGAAGTGGAATTCATTGTTTTAAAAGAACAAGTAGAAGAGGCTAAGAAGACTGAAGAAACATTGAAGAATCAACTAGAAGAGAAAGATACCCAACTAAGCACAAACATGTAGTATGCCATGATTCAAAAGGAAGAGGCAAGAAAAATTGAAGAAAGGTTGATAGGGAAACTAGAGGAAATACATAAGAACCATGAATAAGATGAAAATACCATTGTTGATATTAAAAGTCAAATATAACAGGAAAACAAGACCAAAGAAGACCTAACAGGTCAACTTCAAGAGAAGGAAGAGTCTTGTCAAAGGAAATAGCTTGAGATCCTTTCACTAAAAGAAGATTTGGATAAGGTAGCTACCCAAATGAAGACAAAATATTCCAATAACAAAGTAAAAGATATTGATCAATCAAGACATAACATGCAAGCATCTCAAAGATCTCCATTTTAAGGAAGATCAAGTATTCCCAGGTATCATAGAATCTCCAATCACTATGAAGGGAACAACAAAGGATAAAATCATGAATTTAGAAGGACTACGTCACAAAGAAGACCATTTGCTCCCAAGTACAAAGTTTCATTTTTTGTTATTGATTTTCATGTATTAATTTTGGACACAATGCTATGAATGCAAAGGTCATCGAAGTAATAATCAAGTAAAGAATAGGGATATCAACATGGATCCGAATAATGTTAAATTTTATGCATGTCACAACAATGGGAACATGACAAGGTTTTGTAGAAAAAACTTCAGAATAAATGAGAAAGATAATGTCTTAATCAATCAAGAGAAGAATTCCAACAAAGTCTAAAAGACAAAACAAGAAAAAGAAAATGAAGGAACATGTTAACTAGCTCTACATACTCAAGACAGAGAAGGGATTGTTGTTGTTAAACAACAAAAGGAAAGGTGTTTGAAAGAAAATTACTCATATCATATATGAGAAGGTTTGGAGAAGAAACAAAAACAAGAAGAACACATCAATGGAGAATTCTCTGAGGACATACCACAATAGTTGCAAAGTTGCATAATAATGATAAATCAACAAGTAAAACCAAAGATGTACGGATTACAAGTGATGATCATGTAATAGAGCAACATTATACATTATTATAAAAAAATTGGTGTGGAGACTCCCAGTATCAAGGATAATGTTGAGAGGGAGTCTAAGGAGCAAGAAAGGAAGACCAAAGAAAGGAAAACAACTTAAGGATTGTACAAAGAAAAGACAATATCTTGGTAAATCATATAGGACCACAAGGTGAACTACTTCAGAAAGCTTCAAGAAATGGCCCAGACTAAGGAGGAGTCATCAGAGTCAAAGGGGGAACATTGCCAACAAGAAAAAATATTCTCAAAAGGAATTCACGGTCAAGTAAAGTTACCCTGTACAAAGGGGAGAGAACGTTAAACAAATAAATTCATAAAAAATAAGCATATTGATAAGGGGAGCCAACATAATCCCATGAGGAGCATGTGAATAAAGTTGATTCACCCCTTTATCATTAATGTCAAAAGGGGAGAGAGAGTTGAAGTTGTTACCACCAATGACTAAGGGGGGTAATGTTGAGTAAAGTTGTCATTGATGTCAGCAGAGTCAAGAGATCTTTGTCATTGATATTAAATCACGAGCTTATAAGAATGTTAAGTGATGATGATGGCATGGCATTGATAAGGGGAGATTTTTTAGTAATGTTGATGAAGCCTTGAATAGTATTGAAGGAGAATTGACATAAGTATATATAACTCCAAAGCCCCCCCTTATGATGTAGTTGTTAAGCATGTCCCTCATGGGATGAGATAACATGTGGTTGTTTCCACATGTCCACTTTGAGTTGTACACAAATGGGGAAAGCCCCTAATGTCATTGAATATGCACCTAAATCAATGATGGTGTGTCCATATGAAGTGTAAATAATCTCATAAAGTGATGATTGTTTCTCGAAGAAGAAGCCCCTAAAGCTATGATGATGTGTCTACATAACCATGATGATGTAAAGTGCAAGGAAGCCCCTAAAGTAATGATAATGTGGAGCCATTGAAGAAGCCCCTAAAGGACATGATGATGTGAAGTTTAAAGAATCCACAAAGCCCCATGATGAATATATGAAGTGGTCAAGAAGGAAATTCAAATCCCATTGAATAAGTAAAGCAAGAATCCATGAAGACAAGTCAAGCAAATGATGTCAAAGTTAAGGGAAGTCACATGAGAATGATGATAAAGACAAAAGGGAAATTTTACCCCATAAAATTATCGCAAGTGAAATAGTAAGTTCTATAATAATATAGCCCGTTGTGATACCTTTCCAGTGATAGGTGGCACAATTCCTAGCTCCCTGTAGTTGAGGAGAAATGAAGTTTTCTTTGTACTGGGAAAAAGATTGGTTAGGGACTACCTAACACGAGGCTAGAATTTGGTTAGGGCTCGCCTAAACTAAAGTGAATTAAAAGTTACTTAAGACTTGTCTAAATAAGAGCTCCAACATTTCATTTGCATTGCCTTATTGATGCGCATATCTTCTCATGACCAAGTTAGTGAAGGTACAAGAGGAGGATCTTGTGAAGAGGTTAAATGATGGTCTAGGGTTTCTCTCTTATTTCTTTATCTTGTCAAAGGGTTATTACGTCATGATATAGGGTTCCTCTCTTGCAATGAACTAGGGATTGAATATGATGATGACGGTAAAGGTTTGTCTAAGCAAACAAATTAAGTCTATGGATGATTAATTTATGAAGGTTTTTGCATGTTTAAAAGGTATGTTTTGGTCCTCTCCATGAAGGTTTTATGTTGATATGGAAGACATGTTCTGGTCCTCTTTATGAAAGTTTTATTGCATATTTGTAAGACATGTTTTGGTCCTCTTTATGAAGGTTTATTGCAGGGTTGGAAGACATTTTGGTATTCTTCATGAAAGGTTTGATTGCAGATTCGAAGAGAATTTTGGAATACTTATTTGTAGATTTGGAGGACATATTTGTAGAGTGTTTTGATGCATATTTGAGAGTTGTATTGACATGTTTTCTAAGGAAGGTAAGAAGATGTTATTAGCATTTATGAGGTATATCCGAGACAGATTTGAAGGCAGGATTAAAGGAATTTTTTAGGACATATTTAGCATAGATCCCAAGGACATATTTGACATGGTTAAGGACTAATTTGAACGTATTGTTTAGAGCTATTTTGCTGTAGATTTGCATACTTGAATATTTGGAGGACATATTTGATGCATGTTTAATAGTAGACATGAGTATAGATGTAGGCATGTTTAAGAGCATATTTGCGGACAATTTTGGCACACTATTCAAGGGAAATATTATGACAAGTCAAAGGTATATCTAAAGCATGTTCAAGAGTTGATTTGAAGGACAATGTTGAGGATCGATTAAAGGCCACATGTTGTGGTGCAGGGTCAGACCAACCATATCCAATCCAATCAACACCTCTTGGATCTGGTGGCCCTTACACTTAGTAGGACTACCAAATTTATCCCTCAACCAAATTATGCGCTAAAATTGACTCCCTGCAACTCGACCTCCGCAACAAGGTTTTTCGCAAATCTATTTCCGCAACAGAGTTTCCACATGCAGGTTGTTGGATGCAGGATGACGATATCTGTTTTCATAGTTGCATCCCCACAACTTTCTTTCCACAACAGCTTTTCCGCAAGCGGGTTGTGGGATACGGGATGCCAACCAACTTTCCAAAGTTGCTCCCCTGCAACAGCTTTTCCATAAGTGGGTTGCAGGATGCAGGATGCCAATCAACTTTCCAAAGTTTCTCCCCCACAACTTCCCTTCTACAATCTTCCTCGACCGCCCGATTGATGCGACCTTCACCACGGCCATCAATCTCCTTCTTGATGCGGATCTCACAGATCTTTGTGGATCCTTTATTTCCCTCACAACTTCTGTTGTAGACCTCTCTTGGACTGTCATATCTTCATCTGCAGACTCAATCTCCACCATTCATTCTCTACAAAACACTATTTAGGAATAAAATCTACGCGTTGCATCGATTGATCATGGAGTCGATCAATCCAACCTGCAAACTCTATGGTTCATTATCCTAACGCATCTATGCATGCATTTACGAACCATTATAGTCATTCAAGCAACAAATTCATGCGTGAATCAACAATTTTATAGAAATGTATAGATGTTCAGAAAACCGCTGAGGTCGGCTCTTCGTGAATACACAGTTCAAATCAATAAATGCATTTAGGCTAATAACACTACAAACACATAGCTAATAATTCTATTAAGCAAAAAAATAAACACACAGTACGGATCTCTTCTTTAGTTTTACCAAAACATTTACAAGTGGAACCAAAAGCAGGTCTGTCTGTCTCTCTGTAAATTCAAAATCCTAATATTGAAGGGAAGAACCCTTATCCTTTCCCTAAGCTGTCTATTTAACCTAAACTATAACCTCCTACAACCCGAGTGGTCCTACAACTAAAAATAAACAAAAACATAGCGTAATGGAAATATCCCTATCTCAACAAAAAAATGGTGGTGTGATCTCCACGGAGGGAGCCATGATCCGCCATTATGCCTATCGACACTAACAAACTATGACTCAGCAAAACAACCCAAAATCTGCCACAGCATGTGACCATCTCATCACATTGTTGGTAGGCCATGATGCTCCTGCATCAGACTCCCCAACTTGAAACTCTTCATGGCTCTTGTCCATGAGCTACCTTCTTGTTGTTTTTCTGTAGGATTGCAACAGAGACCCAAGATACAAAACCTGGGCAATGTTCTCATTTTGAGCAGTCCCTTCAGCCATGTTTTCGAACACTATGTTGATAACAGGTCCTTTGGTTCCAGTATAGGTTCATACTTCATTAAATAATCAAAATCCTCTTTCCTCTGACTTGTAAACAAATGGTCAACAATTCACCTTCATCTGTATATATATAATTCAGCCTCTCTGTTACAACATTAAACATAAAACTCATTAGCATAATGATGCCTAATATCCAATAACTCTCTACTTGAATTCTTTGGTATTCTTCCCTTTTGCTTGTTACTCTCACATCACTATCTGTGATAATTTCAGTAACCATACACTTCCCATTATTTTTTATAACTTCATGCTGTGCTTCCTCCATCAATGTCATACTTGCATTGGACATTTCTTGCTGATTTGTTTGGTTCTTCAGCCAACCACTGCACACCATGTTAGTCAACTCAACCTCATTGTCATTTGCTTCAGCTTTCCAATCACTCACCATTTTCTTATACGTCATCATCAGCAACTGATTGTTATCCTCCTCTTGCTTACCCTTGAGTGGATGAAGACTATGCTTCTTCCCATTCATTTCAAAGGAATATACATTCCTCTTACCCTCATGTACTGCTTCCCTGTCAAAATGCCAAGTCTACCTAATAAAAAATAACAAGCATCGATCTCAATAATCTCACACCTTACCTTATCCTGATAGCTTCCAATCTGAAAATTTACCTGGCATTTTTCTCTCACAAGAACTTGATGACCTTTATGAAACCATGCAACCTTGTAGGGTTCTGGATGTACTGTCTTCCTCAAATTTAGTTTTTCCACCATCTCTATAGACACCAAATTATCAGTACTACCACTATCAACAATTAATTTACAGCACTTACCTTCAACCTTACAAACTGTCTTAAACAAGTTCCTCTTTTGTACTGACTCATTGATTACTTTCCTCATAAAAAAGGCTTCACCTTATTCAAGGTAATTGTCAGCCACCACTAATTCCTTTGGAGCTTCAGGTTCATCTTGCACCACTTGTGCTCCTCTCTGCCTGGAAACATTTTCTGGACATTCCCATGACATGTGACCTAGCTTCCCACGGGTAACACCTCACGGGTCCACCTCTTCCTCTGCCTCTTCCTCTTCAAGCATTCCTTCCACCTCTATTGTCATTGTTTTTGTCAGTCTGTACTTGCTCCTCTGAACTGCTAGCTTCACCCTTCTATTGTTGTTCCCTTCTGCTAGAGCCTCTTACCTTTTCTTTCTGACTCTGCTTCCTCATCAACTTCTCCTCAGCCTTCAAAGCAAGTTGATATGCTTCTTCAACAGATATTAATGACAACAAACTTAGTTCATCTTGTATATCAAACCTTAGACTGTTTACATACCTGGAAACTTTCTCGGGTGTATCCTCTATATGACCTAATCTAATATTCACCTTATAAGATTCATCAGTAAACTTCCTAACTGTCATTTATTTATGTTTAAGATTTTGCAACTGCCTAAAAAAAACCAACTTATAATCTTGAGGAAGAAATTTATCTCTCAACTTAGTTGTCATTCTGCTCCAGCTATTGATCCCTACTTTGTTCCTCGAGAATCTCTCCTCTTGCATACCATCACACCACAAGGATGCATGCCCTCTTAACGTTGTGACAAAAAATATGACTTGATTATCCTCCTTCACTTCAGCAAAATCTAAGTGCTTGTTCATAGCATTGATCCAGTCAATCAGTTTCTCTGGATTCAAACTTCCACTATAGAATGGCACATCTGCTCTTGAGCTAGAACTCGCACCAAAGATTGATTTCAGTATTTTTACCTCAAGAGTTTCAACAGTTTTCACCTCCTCCTCTTCAGGTACCTATTCATCACTTGTGTCTCCACTGTGCTCATGATTTTTGTGAGCCTATAAGACTTCTAGTCTTGCTATCAGAGTTCTTATCTCCTCTCTTAAGTCTACATTGTCAACAGGTCTTCCTCGCCTGCCCTGACCTCTTCCAACTCTGATCTCCATCTCCTGGCACAACAAATCACTTATGGACACAATATTACTCTCAGTAATATCTTTTTCCTAAATCTCTTAGTAGCACTAGAGTAAGCTCAATCTTGCTTTTTTTATTCAAGAAAACAAAATTCCAATCTCAATGACTAACAATCCATAATATTCATAAATAAGGACTATTACTGTCTCGCTCTGATACCAAAATTGGTGTAGGGTCAGACCAACCACAGCCAGTCCAACCAACACCTCCAGGATCTAGTGGCCCCTACACTTAACAGGACTGCCAAATTTATCCCTTGACCAAATTATGCGCTAAAATTTCCTCCCCTCAACTTGGCTTCCGCAACAAGGTTTTCCGCAACTCTATTTTCGCAATAGAGTTTCTGCATGCGGGTTGCGAGATGTGGGGTACCGATATCCATTTTCAAATTTTCCTCCTCACAACTTTCTTTCTGCAACATCTTTTCCACAAGCAAGTTGCTAGATGCGGGATGGCAACTAACTTTCCAAAGTTACTCCCCTGCAACTTTCTTTCTGCAAGAGATTTTCCGTAAGCGGGTTGTGAGATGCCGACCAACTTTCCAAAGTTTCTCCCCTACAACTTTCCTTCTGCAATCTTCCTCGATCGTCCGATCGATGCGGCCTTCACCTCGGCCATCTATCTCCTTCTTGATGCAGATCTCATAGATCTTTGTGGATCCATTATCACCCTCGCAACTTCCATTACAGACCTCTCTTGGACTGTCACATCTTCATCTGTAGACTCAATCTCTACCATTCATTCTCTGCAAAACACTGGTTAGGAAGAAAATCTGCATGTTGCACCGATTGATCATGGAGTTGATCAATCCATCCTGCAAACTCTAAGGTTCATTGTCCTAACGCCTCTATGCATGCATTTACGAACCATTCTAGTCATTCAAGCAACAATTTCATGCGTGAATCAACAATTTTACAGAAATGTATAGATGTTCAGAAAACAGCTGAGGTCGGCTCTTCACGAATACACAGTTCCAATCAATAAATGCATCTAGGCTAATAACACTGCAAACACACAACTAATCCTTCTATTAAGAAAACACACAAACACACAGTTCAAATATCTTCTTTAGTTTTTCCAAAACATTTACAAGTGGAACTAGACACAGGTATGTCTGTCTCTCTGCAAATTCAGAATGCTAATACTAAACGGCAGAACCCTTATCCCTTCCCTAAGCTTCCTATTTAACCTAAATTGTAACCTCCTGCAACCCGAGTGGTCCCGCAACTAAAAACAAACAAAAACAGAGCGTAATGGAAATATCCCTATCTCAACAAACAAATGGTGGCGTGATCTCCACGGAGGGAGTCATGATCCGCCATTATTCTTATCAGCGCTAACAAACTATGACTTGACAAAACAACCCAAAATCTGCCACAACATGTGACCAACTCATCACATTGCTAGTAGGCCATGATGCTCCTGCATCATGTTGACATTTGTAATTACACTTGGAATTGTTTATTTTGACTGTTATGTTGCCGCTATCTATGTATGATTAGTGGACTGTGTTTTAGTCCTATTTCATGCCCTTGATATGACTTGGTATTATGGTTTTCTAAGATTTTTATTGAAGCTCACATTGACACCTATATGAGGGCTTGTCCAAGAAGTATTAGTAAGAAATGAAGCGGGTATGAAGAAGTCTCTTAAACAATGAAGTGAGAAGTTAAAGCAAGAAGACGATCAGAGGTATAAATACAATGACAATGGCAGTGACAGTGATTGAGGAAATGGCAGTGATAGTGTGAGGACAGTGGCAGTGACAAGAACGGTGACAATGACAGTGACAAAGGTAGTGACAGTAACAATATAGTGACAACGACAATAGAATAAAGACAATGACAATGTGAAGTTAGTGACATTAGCAGGTTGGTACTCTTATATTCATTTCAAGGTGGTAGGGTGGTGCTTGGGAAGATTGGTGTTCTCATAGGTTGATTCTTAGTAGGTTGGTGCTTTCACGCTGCAAGTTAGAGCTTGAACTTCTATAGGGTGGCAGGGTGGACAAATGCAAGATATTTTTTGCTTCCGTCTAGTTGGTGCTGGAGAACCAAGGTGGTAGGGTGGTGCTAGGGTGAGTTGGAGATCACTAAGGACTAGTGTCCTCTCTACATGTTGGAGCTTGTAGACTAGGAGGTTAGAGACTCTTTTGATTTGGCACTCATAAATAGGAATTTGGTGCTTCCTATGAATGTAATCTTGTTATTATATAAAAAAAAACATTCCATTTTTTTCTCCCATTTGGGTTTTCATGTAAAATCTCTCGTGCACTATACATGATTTTATGTAATAATGAATGGATATGTTAATGGTTAATGTTACATGATGTGATTAAGGTTAAAAATGGTAAATAGTGCTCAATACTAGTTAACCCCCCTCTTAGTATTGATGAATATTACAATAAGACTTACCAACTACTAGCTCTCCAACCACTCGAGTCTTTGAGAGTTCCCCTATAGTTAATAGAACTATGAAATAACACAAATTCATAAAAGATCTAAAAGGTTGGGGATATTCTATCCTTAAAAAAATTGGATTTATAGGTCCTTAAAAACATTGGATTTGCATGCCAACTAGATGCTCGATGTGCTTCGCATTTGGGAGACCTGAGCCACTTGCTTTTCCTATTATTAATTGCTCGCATTTTAAGGTATGCCTCAGTATTCTTTTTCTATTTTTTTATTCTTCAACAAACCCTAAGCAGTAAATAAAAGGGCATTGCTTTAAATTCACATGGGGTCTCTTCTACTGGCACAAGGACGATATTTGTTCTATCTTTCCTGTTCGTTAATATACTGTTTCATTTATTGCTTTTTCCTTCATCACTCTTTATCATAAGGCCTTTCTAAGCAGTAAGTAAAGAGAGGACGACAAAAGAGGAGGGCAGGAAAGACCTATTGGATGTGTCAGTTAGTTAATTGATTTTAGTGAAATTGCTAATTCAAAGGGACAACTTAGAAAACCTTTAACTCTTATTGTTAAAACCAAAGCCTTAAGATTTATCCCACTTAATATCCCTACCAATCATTGTTAATGCCTATCCACCTCATATCCTTCCACACTTGTAAAGCATACGGACAACATGAAAAAATTGCAATACATCTTCACCCTCATTTTTAGTTAAGTAACAAATTCCCAAACCATGCTTTTTCCCTTTTTTAAAATCCCCACTTTGGAACCCTATTGATAAGTGCAAGCCACATAAAAATAATTGTCTTTTTGGGCACTTTAATCTTCCAAATTTGAGACCACAAACAACAATATTCTTGAATCTATGAATCCGACAGCTCTTCATATGCAATTTTAGCATTATTAAAAATCTTGTCTAATTCTTATTCTAAACTAGCTCATCCAAATCTTCACTTAATCTTATGCGACCATTCCTTAATTCATGAATATAATTTTCCTGAATATTAATCTAATCGCCTACTAAACTTAATTGTTCAGCACCTCACCACCCTTGCTACAAAGTTTATACTACACTAGTATAACATCTATTTATATTTTTATTAAGTTACTTATTTAACTTAAATTACAAATAAGAGGGGGATTTATAATTAAAATGAAGGGGAATTTTCAAACGGCATAGTGAACATGTATCATGGTGGTTGCAATGAACTTTAGAATAAATTCAAACATTGTATTAGTAAGAAGACAACAATGTTATTCCTTTCCCCACTTTGGAATAGGGAAAATGAAAATTTCCCTATTTTCGGTTTAAAAAAAAAAGAAAAAGAAAATTTCCTCCTAGTTTCTAGGCGAAGGGATCTCTTGGACTCAATTGATTACATTCCAATAAAAATCAAATACCAAAGATCAAATTAAATAATAGCTTCCCCAATGTAATGCTAGTGTGTGGTAAGCTTACGTCGATGTATGCATTTAGGGGCTTTCAAGTTTCTATTTATAACCATCTAGTCATTTTTCATTGCACTCTATTAATTAATTATGAGGATTGTGTGTGTTGGCATTGATTTTAGTAGGTGGAGAGATTCTTTGGAATTTTAATCTTTTAGGCATCGAATTTCAAGATTTTATTCCTAAGAATAAGTGAAGAAATGCATCTGGGATATCTTAAGAATTGTATTCTACAACAACATCACTACCAAGTTACCAAAGATCATTTCTCAAGCAGTCAATAAACATTAGATTGGCTTATGTTCTCTTCATTGAGTCTCTTGAAAACAAGAATTTTATGGCTCAAAAGTTTTAACCCTAAGAATTTGATATATGTGCATAGTTGCATAGATGATGCAACAAGTTATGGAAAGAGGAGCAATTACATAGTAAGTCTCATCGAAAAATACCTATGAATTTTCACTAACATATAAGCAGAGGCCATTGGGTTTAGGACACCATTACTAAGATGAGATTATACATATTCCACAAAAAAAATTTGCTATTACTTTTGTTCATGTATCTATGTATTTTACAAGGGTTTGATGGTATTCTAACGACTAAATTTATGAAAATGTTATATTTTGTTGGGTTTAATAAATGAATTCATTCATTCATAGGTTCTAAGCTATATAAATTAGGACTATAAGGGTTTAAGAAGATACGATTCTATGGATTGTGACTGAGGTATTTGTTTTCAGGAATAGTAGAGCCCAAACACATGGGGAATGTTAAACCAAACATAGGGTAGGAGGAAAATGATATTGTTTAATTGTATTCAAATTGACATATGACAAAGCGCCTTTCCCTTAAAAAATACCTTTGGCATAATTTTTGTCCTATGGAAGTCATTTTTTTATTTATAGGCCTAAAGAGTTGCACATGATGATTCAATACGCTTCAATGTTTGGGATGCATCCTCTAGATATGGAGGCTTTACAATTTTACAATCAAAGGAGATATGGATATGTACTTGGATAAATATTATGTGACATGGTTCAAGATAATGTAAGGTTGATGACAAAAAGACAATTGTAGAGATGGATAGGAGTAGCTTTTGAATATTTGACATAGATCATTACATGAATGCAAACTTGTATAATAGAGGCATGTTTCAATATGATGTTGTACTTATGAGAAATAACAATGCACACCCATATATCAATAAGAAACTGGAGAGATTGTCATTCTTGTGGGATTTTCCAAGGTCGATGTAGAAGATGGGAATAATTGGTGTATTGAGAGGCATTGCAAGGTAAATACATAGACACTACACTTTTACAAATTAATAGGGCCTTCATTTTTCTTAGTGTTTTGGTTGGAGAATAATAATCTTCCACCTAACAACTTTGTGTTCTATTTGTTTCAATTATATTGAAAACAATTCAGGTAGAAGATTGCAATGATGTTCTCAAATTGCTAAGGTGTTCAATTTGTGGCAAAGATCCTCTCGTGGGAGCACCCATGGTTCAACAAGGGCTCAAGATAATAGTCCCACCAATAGTACTCAAAGCACCATTTTTTCCCAAAGTGTATTATCAACAAGATTCACAAAACAAGAGAAATAACATAGTCCCAACCCAGAATTTGCTGAAATATTGTAATTTCAAAGGATATTCTAAATCTATTTTACTAATGTATCCCAAAGGAGATGTATTATTCATGCATTGGGATGCTACTATTCTATTTGGTCATCATCGAGTCATGAGGTAAAGCCCCCATTGTAAGCTGGGTCAATAATACCCTAATGAATATAATATAATATCGTATTAAGTCTTCCTAAGTGAAGTCGGCCCAATCAGTTAATTGGGGATGACTTGTTGGGTTAAAAGTCAAGTGACAAAAATACACTCCAAGATTTCAAAATTTGTTGGTTCTCAATCCAGTGTTTGGTTCAACTCCTTTTGGTGGTTTTTGTTGCTTGTTGCTAAGAGCCTGGCTCTTCAGGGGTTGAATCAAGAAGACATCTCGGGTCCTGCCTCTTTTGTAGGTTGTTTTTTGTTCTACTTAGGATCTCTGCGTATTCCAAGAAGTCATTCTTGGCTCCTGTCACCTTTTGTAGGTTGATTTTGGATCTGCTCAGGAACTCTACGGTCTGTTCCTCTCAGTGGATATTTTGCAGGTAATCCTTGTTTTCTTTACTTGCTAAGTTTTCTTTTCGATGGAAACTGGTGGGACTCTTCCTCCTCCTCTCCCACATGAACTGGAAGCTTTCCGTCATCTAGTTGCTTCCTGTGGTAAGAGGAAAGGTGGTCCTTCATAGATGTTTGTTAAGAAGGTGGATATCCCCTCCGTAAAGCTGCCTGCTGACCAGACCTGCAGATTAGCCTTAAACCTTGCTGAGTGTGGGCTAATCGGGCAATTTACTGGCCTTTGCCCTTCCCCCAAGTTTATTGATGGTTGGGTCCAAATAAACTGGAGGGAATTAGTCTCCAAAGGAATCATCAATTACTTTGTTGGTAGAGGATTCTTCGTCTTCATGTTTGAATCAGTTGAAGACCATGATCTCATTTTTCAAAATGGTCCCTATTTCATGGGCCCTCATGGGCTCTACCTCAATAAATGGAATCCTGATTTCGACCCTACCCAAGATGTTTCGTCCGCAATCCCTGTTTGGGTAAGGCTCCCACACTTACCCTTACATTGTTGGAATTCAGACACCTTAGAAGCCATTGGGAACAAGCTTGGAAAATTCATTGATAGGGCATACCAGAAAGATCAATATTCATGTGCTCGCATTTGTGTGGAAGTGGACCCGAAGATTGGATTTCCAGAGGCTATCAAATTAACAGTAGTCGACTGGTATTACATTTAGGAATTGGATTATGAGTAGATCCCTTTCAAGTGTCGGTTCTGTCACTGTTATGGACACTTTTCCCGTAATTGTAAAAAATATCAGAAGAGGGACTTTATAAGGTGAAAGATGATCAATGGATTCAAGCTCAGAAACCAGGTGCCTCTAACCAAAATGGTAGGAAGAAAGGTCAAGAAGGAAAGAATTTGAAAGGAGGCCTTGTTATTGGAATAAATACTGTAGGAAAATCCATTGCACCCTCCAATCAATTTGTAGTGTTAAGCCCTACTGAAGTCTGAATTCTTGAAGAAGGGGAGATTCAACATATCGAATAGCAGGAAGTTGTCCCAGCTATTATCCCTGGATCTATGTCACATGTTGGAGAAGTTAACTCAAACCTCCCTAGTGGGGGTGAAACTCTGCAGGAAGACCTGTCCCCAATCAGAGAAAAGTCTTCTCCATCTTATGCAGAAATAACAAAAAAGAAATCAGCCTACAACTTTTGCTCCTCAGATGATGGCTCCGTTGAACACTTCTCGAAGAAAGGTGGTAGAAAATCTAATAAGGAGGTTCTTGAAGACGAAGCAGACATACTAAAGATGCAGGGTAGTCAATCCACCATCAAAATGTCATTTGGAAGAAGAATGGGGAACCGATCCTCTAAGGGAGTCTCTACTCCCTCTCTCCCAGGTAAATAATGTAGGTTGTTTCTTGGAACTATAGGGTGTTGGGGAGCATCTCCAAAGTAGATTCAGTGAAGGACTTACTGAAAATTGTCCCTGCTGACATCCTCCTACTTCAAGAGATGAAGATCAAGGAGGAGGCTTTACTTCTATTAACCAAATCCAAATGGCCTTTGAAGACTGGCAAAGTTGTTAGTGCTCGAGGCACTTCTGGCGGTCTTGCTACCCTTTGGAGTGAAGACAAATTTAAGTTAAATTGTTGGCATATCACCCAACATTGGATTTACAGAGATATTTTTCACATCTCCAATAATATCTATGTTTCTCTTTTTAATCTTTACGTTCCAGTGAATTTCATGGAAAAAAAGTGTTGATGCATTTGTAACTTCAGAAAGTATTCATCTATGTATCTTATGTCTTGTAACCCGATGTTTATTCCGGGATGTATCTATTATGTAATTGAGTCATTATGTCATGCCCCGATGTTCTGATTGGGAGGATCTATAATGTAAACAAGTCATGTCAAGTCATTGTGGGTAACCCTCCTATTATCTAAAGGTTAAAGTCCCCGTAGTTCCACGGAACTAGGGTTATTAGACTCACTTGGTGAAGTCGGCCCTAGTAGGGTTTTAGTCATGCCAGGAAGCAGTGTAAATAGAGAAGTGACTTCTCTATTTAGAACACATATCATACACACTCAAGTGTAGAGCATAGTTGAGGAAGGAGAAGACACTGGGGATAGATAAGAAGAAGGTTACCGTTGTCAGGAGATCACTTACTGTTTTGGGATTTTCTATTTTGGTGTTGATTCTATCTCTGAGGAAGTTGCGGGTTTTCTCCATTTATGGTTTCCCCAAGGAAAAACACTTTGTTCATTGTCTCTTGTGTTTGATTGTTGTGCTTGTTATTCTCTCAGTTAAAGATCCTAATAATGCTAGCTTAATGTTGAAAAACTAACATGGTATCAAAGCTAACCTCAGAAGAAGACACTGTGTAGTTGCGGGAACTAGGGCTTCCTAGTTTGTGGATCTTCCTCCACAGATTTTCAGCAAAAGTAAGGTGGAATAACTCTCCTCCTTAGGGTGCATCTTTCTGTCGAAGCAGAATCCAATTCTGAGGTTTTTCAGTTTTGGACCCAACACTGCTGCCAGAAATTAGGGCTTTTCACAGAAGATGAATTTTTTAATGAGCCCAGGCCTGGATTGATCTCCACCCCAAAATCAAAGTTAGGGATCAATTTAAAAGCATTTGGTTGGACAAAACTCTGAAAAAGAAAAACCCTAATTTGCTCCTGATCTAGCACTGCAGGATTTTCAGCTCCAAATCCAGATCCGACATCTTGACCAGGTAAGATCTAAATCTTTTGTATTTCCATTTGAGGTTCTCATATAAGATGTCTCATCATACCAAGCTTGATTAAAATATTGAGGGAGCTAATAACTTCCGAGCCTGGAAGTATAGGATCTCCCTGGTCCTGGAAGAGAATGAGTTGGACTCCTACATCCATGAGGAGGTTCCAGTTCCAGAGGGAGATGAGGCTAAGGCCTTGCATAAGAAGAAGTTGGTTATGGAAAAGAGGATCATTGCTAATTCTGTCAAGGATCACCTTATCCCATAGGTGTCCTCTCTCAAGACACCTAAAGCTATGTTTGATGCCCTAACCAAATTGTTTGAAGGGAAGAACATAAACCGAAAGATGACTCTGAGGAATCAATTGAAGAATGTGAAGATCCAAAATGCAGAGACCATCCAGTCTTACTTCACAAGGGTTTCTCAGATCAAAGAACAATTAGAAGAAGTAGATGAAGAAGTGGAGAATGTAGAAATTGTGATGACCACCTTGAATGGTATCCCTAGGACATGGGACTCCTTAATTCAAGGGATCTGTGCTAGAAAGAAGTTAGTCAAGTTCAATAGACTGTGGGAAGAATGTTCTCAAGAAGAAGCTCGGATAGCAGCTCAAGAAGAGAAGATGGGAAGTGAAAATCAAGCTCTCATAGTACAATCCAAGAAACCCAGATCTATCCATCACAGAAGTAAGTACTCTCATCATAGGAATAACTCTAGAAAGCTTAGAGATAGGTCTAAGTACATTTTCTATACATGTGATGAAAGAGGACACTTTTCCAGAGATTGTCTTAAGAATAAAAGCAGCTTTCAAAAGAAGAAGGGAAACAAAAGAAGACATCATGCTCCTGTTGTAGAGGATGATGAACCTTCATCAAAGAGAACTAGATATGAAAGTGAAGATTCTTCAAGCAAGGATGAATATGTTTTGATCTCTGCTCTCACGGGAAACATTACTCATGGAAGTGATGATTGGCTTATATATAGTGGGGCTTCCAAACATATGACTGGATTCAAGGAATCCTTTGTGAAACTTTCAGAACATGAATCACCTCACAAGGTGAATCTAGGAGATGACTACCAATATCCAATAAAAGGTAGTGGGGAATCTATAACAATGAAGGAAGTTTTATTTGTGCCAGGACTCAAGAAGAACCTTCTCTCCATATCAGCATTAGATGCAAAAGGAATGAGGGTTGCATTCATAGATGGTCAAGTTATTATGTGGCCAAAAGGAAAGACTATTGATGATGCAATAGTGATTGGTGAACAAGAAGGAGGTTTGTACAAATTGAAGGGCCATCCAGAACAAGCCTTGGTCCATCCCACAATAGAGACAAATGAACTATGGCATAGAAGGCTTGCACATGTGCATTACAAAGCACTACCTCTTGCAAGCAAAGCTGTTCAGGGTCTTCCAGAAATAGAAGCAAAACATGATGGGGTCTACAAACGATGTGTGAAAGGAAAGAACACAAAGAAGACATTTCCAAGTAGCGAAAGCAAAGAAAAAGGAATCTTGGAAATCATCCACTTCGATGTATGCGGTCCTATGTCATCAAGCTCACTAAGCAGGTATGCATATTATGTTTCTTTTATTGATGATTTTTCTAGGAAGACATGGGTTTATTTCATGAAGAACAAATACGAAGTATTTAGCAAGTACAAGGAATTCAAAGCCTTGATCGAGAATCACACTGAAAAGAAGATCAAGACTTTTCGATCACACAATGGCGAAGAATTCACTTCGAATGATTTCAAAGAGATATGTAAAGAATCAGGGATTAAGAGGGAGTTGTCCACTCCTTATGATCCACAACATAATGGGATTGCAGAATGAAAGAACATAACTATCATGGAAGCTGCAAGAGCTATGCTTCATGATCAAGATCTTCCTATGCATGTTTGGGCAGAAGCTGCCAGAACAACGGTGTATGTATAGAACCGTACTCCACATAGAGTACTCGAGAACAAGACTCTTGAAGAAGTCTTCTCCAGTAAGAAACCAAAAGTTAGCCATCTCAAAATATTCGGCTGTCCTGTGTACATACACATTCCAAAAGAGAAGAGAACAAAATTAGATCCTTCAGGAAAGAAGGGTATATTTGTGGGATACTCTGAAATCTCGAAGGCTTACAGAATATATTTCCCAAGATACAAGAAGATTGACATCAGCAGGAATGTGACATTTGTTGAAGACACAACTTAGAACAAATCCAGAAAGAGACCCGCTGAAGAACCTAAAGAAGCAGAAGCACCCAGAATTCGTGATACAACCATGAGCGAAGAAACTCAAGAAGAATATCTAGAATTTGAAGAACCACAAAGACTTGTAGGTCCACCTCTGGAGAAGAATCCTGATAAGAGGAAACTTGCTTGGGTACGTGAAATTATCCAAGGTGTGGAAAGATATGGGGCTCCAGAAGAGAATCATAGAGAAAGAAAGAGGACCAGATCCTGTTCCAAGTATGTAGCTTTACTATGTGATTTCATTGATAAAGAACCCTCCAGTTATGAAGAAGCGGCAGAACGAAAAGAATGGAAGGATGCTATGATCGAAGAATACCAATCGATCATGAAGAATGATGTTTGGGATGTTTTCCCAAGACCAGAAGGGAAGTCAGTTGTAACTTCCAAATGGATCTACAAGATCAAGCATGCTGTAGACGGTAGCATTGAAAAATATAAAGCAAGATTTGTGGCTCGGGGTTTCTCTCAGAAAGAAGGAATAGATTATGAAGAACCTTTGCAGCTGTAGCCAGATACACTTCCATCAGATCAGTACTAGCTCTGGCTGCAATGATGAAATGGAAGATACACTAGATGGATGTCAAGACTGCATTCTTGAATGGTGTAGTGGAAGATGAAGTGTATGTAGAAAAACCACTCGGTTTTGAGACACATGACAGAGAGTCTCATGTATGCAGATTGAAGAAAGCCCTGTACAGTTTGAAACAGGAACCCAGGACTTTGTACGATAGAATTGACAGCTTTCTATCCAGTTTGGGCTTTACCAAGAGTAAAGAAGATTCCAACCTGTACTAGAAGGTTGAAGATGGCAACCCAGTGATGCTTCTACTATATGTAGATGATATATTTGTGACAAGTATGGATGGGTTGATTGCCGATATGAAGAGAAAGATTTCTGTCGAGTTCGAAATTAAGGACTTGGGTATGATGCATTATTTCCTAGGCATGGAGGTGTGGCAGAGTGTAGATGGAATCTTCCTTGGACAAGGGATGTATGCAGTAGAGATCCTGAAGAGGTTTGGGATGATGTACTGCAAAGCCACACCTATGGCATCGAACCTAAAGGTATTGAGCGATGCTTCATCATAGTCGGTTGATGCAATGATGTATCGTCAGATGATTAGGTCCTTGATGTACCTGACAAACACGAGACCAGACATTTGCTTTGCTGTGAACACCTTGAGCCAGTTCTTAACAGATCCGAGAAATGTTCACTTGATTGCTGCAAAGCATATTCTAAGGTACCTGAGGGGTACAATTGATTATGGGCTCAAGTATGAGTCAAACCAGAAGATTAACCTGGAGGGTTATGTTGATTCAGATTGGACAGGCAGTGCCATCGATAGGAAGAGCACTTCAGGATGTTGCTTCAGTATGGGATTAGGTGTGATCTCTTGGTTTAGCAGGAAGTAATCCTGTGTGGCATTGAGTACAGTTGAAGCAGAGTATGTCATAGCTTGTTTAGCTAGTTGTGAGGCAGTATGGCTACGGAAGCTACTATCTGGTTTATTTGATCTCCAGATGGATGCTACTTGTATACATTGTGACAACTAGAGTTGCGTGAAGTTGTCAGAGAATCTAGTATTCCATGACAAGTTGAATCATATTGAGATCAAGTATCACTATATTAGGGATATGGTGCAGAGGGGAGCAGTGAAGCTCCGATATGTTGCGACAGGCAATCAGATAGCTGATGTATTGACGAAGCCATTGGCTAGGGTGAAGTTTGAGTACTTTAGGGAGAAGCTTGGTGTTCTCCAGATCGATGTTCCATCCAAAGGGAAGTGATGAGTCCATGAGCCATTCTAACATGGGAGAGGATTAAGTTCCTTTCATGGTCAGATGTAAGGGCTGAGCCATTCTGTCATGGTCAGAGGATTTAGGTTCCTTCCATGTCAGATATGAGTGCTATTGCCATTCTGGGAATGGAGGTTCCTGGTTAGTTACCAGGAAAACTCACTCTAGGACTGAGAAGCCATTATGATGTGAGAGAGGGATGTGTTCCCACTTGATTAGATGTAAGGGCTGAACCATTCTATCGTGGCTAAAGGATTAAGTTCCTCCCATGTTAGATGTGAGTGTTGGCCATTCTAATGAGTAGGCTAGATGTAAGGGCAACTACCATTCTGGGAATGGAGGCACCTGTACAGTTACCACGTAGCTTAGTCTGGGACCGGGGGCCATTATGATGCGATGGTAGGATTAGTTCCTCCATGATTAGAAGTGAGTGCATGCCCTTTCAATGTAGTCCTTTTCAGCATGGTCAGATATAAGTGCAGAGCCCTTTCGATGCGGTGCTTTCGAGTATGGTCGATTGTAAGTGTTGAGCCCTTTTGATGAGGTGCTTTCGAGCATGGTCGACTGTAAGTGTTGTGCCTTTCTAACAGGATGAGGTTGGATGTAAGTGTAGAGCCTTTTTAATGCAATGTGCTTGCACATGGTTGGATATAAGTGTCGAGCCATTCTGGCGCGATGTGTTTACATATGGTTAGATGTGAGTGTTGGGCCTTTCTGACAAGATGAGGTCAGATGTGAGTGTTGGGCGTGCCTTTTTGACAAGATGAGGTTAGATGTAAGAGCTGGGAGGGCCATTCTGACTTAAGTGTCAGATATAAGCACTGATGAAGACCTACATGAAGGGTAGGCCTACATGATTGACTCTGTAGAACTTCCTGTGATAAGAAGAATTGAGATAGCACCATTATGAGATAGCATGTGATGATGATCCAGATCGAGTGATGATCCAGATGAGATGATGATCTAGCAGTGATGAGCCAGTAGTCATGATGATGCAGATCCTGTGATGAAGAAGACTTAAAGACTAAGAAGACTTGAAGAAGAAGATGACTTGAAGATGAAGAAGACTCGAAGGCGAAGAAGACAAAGAATACTTGAATACTAAGAAGACTTGAAGATGAAGATGGCGAGATGATCTAGTTGATGCAGAGAAGAAGACCAGTGCTGAAAATTATGTCGAAAGAATACCTTCCTAGTTAAGAGGGAGTGTTGATGTATTTGTAACTTCGAAATGTATTCATCTATGTATCTTATGTCTTGTAACCTGATGTTTATTCTGGGATGTATATATTATGTAATTGAGTCATTATGTCATGCCCCGATGTTTCGATCGAGAGGATCTATAATGTAAACAAGTCATGTCAAGTCATTGTAGGTAGCCCTCCTATTGTCTAAAGGTTAAAGTCCCCGCAGTTCCGGGGCACTAGGGTTATTAGACTCACTTGGTGAAGTCGGCCCTAGTAGGGTTTTAGTCATGCCGGGAAGCAGTATAAATAGAGAAGTGACTTCTCTATTTAGCACACATCTCATACACACTCAAGTGTAGCACATAGTTGAGGAACGAGAAGACATTGGGGATAGATAAGAAGAGGGTTACTGTTGTCCGGAGATCACTTACTGTTTTGGGCTTTTCTATTTTGGTGTTGATTTAATCTCTAAGGAAGTTGTGGGGTTTTCTCCATTTATGGTTTCCCTGAGGAAAAACACTATGTTCATTGCCTCTTGTGTTTGATTGTTGTGCTTGTTATTCTCTCAGTTAAAGATCCTAATAATGCTAGCTTAATGTTGAAAAAATAACAAAAAGAGTGTTGGAAGACGTTGGCCGACTTCATTGAAGCCAAATCTCCATCAAATATCATTGTCGTTGGAGATCTTAATATCTTACTATCACCAAATGAAAAAAAGGGGGGGGGTGCGTAGCAAGGATTATTTCCAAGTTATGGTAGAAGATCTGATTACTAACTGTGATATTCACGACTTCAAACCAAAGTCTGGAAAATACACTTGGTTAAACAACAAAGTGTGATTTGCTAATATAGCCACTCAAATTGATAGATTCTTGGTCCAGAGCTCATTCATGGATGGGAATCTTATCATCTCATCAAGTATACTACCCAAAATCGCTTCAGATCATCACCCAGTTTCGTTGACATTCGAAAGAGAAGTCGACCTTGGCCCTATACCATATCGATTCAGTCTTCTCTGGATCGAGAGGGATGGGTTTTGGGACACTGTAAACCAATATTGGTCGCAGTATGCTACTGGGTCTCTTGGGTTTGTATCGGAACAAAAATTAAAAAAACGCAAAAATTGCCCTGAAATACTGGGTTAAAAAACCTCTTCAGAATCCGACCTATTTCAGGCAAGAGAGAGTTCGAGAGCTTTCTACTATACAATTGGGAATGGAGGAGGTAGAAATTACGAAGCCCCAACTTGCCCTGGAACAAGCTGCTCAATCTAACACCACTCTTTCTTTTCACCAAGAGGAAGAGCACCTTCATTTGAAATATAGATGTTTATGGTTACAGGCAGAGGATAGAAATACTGCGTATTTCCATTGTCAATGTAGAGTAAGATTGTCTAGGAATCCTATTTCAGAAATTTTGATTGGAGAAGGAGTTATTATTGAAGGTCAAGAACAACTTAAGTAGGATACATCTGAGCATTTTCAGCTTCTATTCCAGGAGGATGGCCTTCCCAATGAAGCAGTGACTGCAGAATTCTTGGATAATGTCCCCTCTCTTGTCTCAACAGAGGATAATGTTGATCTAATGAGACCTTTCTCAGAAAAGGAAATTTTAGATGTCATCTGGGCCATGGAGCCGGATAAAGCTCTCGGGCTAAATGGGTTTTCCATCCATTTCTGTAGAGCCTATTGGAATATCATCAAACCATATTTGATCCAAATAGTGTTTACATTGCAAAAAAAAGCTAAGGTTGGCGAGTGCACGAACTCTACTTTTTTAGGTCTTATTCCTAAGGAAGCAAACCCTTCTTCCTTTGATAGGTTCTGTCCTATTTCTTTATGTAATGCCTCATAAAATATTTTAGCCAAATTTCTAGCCAGTAGATTTAAGCCTCTACTGGGCAAGCTGATCTCCCCTCTTCAGGTAGGCTTTGCCAAAGGTAGGCATTTAGTCGATAATGTTATCCTAGTCTAAGAAGCTCTTCACTTTAGCTGTCTCAAAAAAGATAAAGGAATGATAATTAAATTGGACATGCAAAATTCCTTTGACCGAGTAACCCTTCCCTTCCTTTATAAAGTTATTCTTTCTTTTGGTTTCAGTGTTGAGTTTGTAAAATTGATCAAAGCCTACACAGATAGACCTTGGATAGCCCCCCTAGTCAATGGTAGACCCTCTGATTTTTTTCGTGCCACAAGAGGCCTTCGTCAAGGTTTCCCGATGTCTCCCTTATTGTATATTCTAATGGTGGAAACCCTCAGTAGAAATATTTAAGCTAATAAGGATGTTGGTTACATTCCGGGCATAAAGATTACCAGGGGTGTTGATTCAATTAATCATGCTCTTTTTGCTGATGACTCTCTCCTTCTTGGAGGGGCCTCTTTGACGATATCCCATGCTTTCAATGAAATCCTTCAAAAGTTTTGTCATATTTCTGGAGCCTGAATAAAAAAAAAAGGTGCAGTGTATGGCTAGAATGTGGACAACTTGACAATAACCAAAATTGCTAACTCCTTGGGATTTCCTGGATATGACAAGTGGGAAAAGATAAAATACTTGGGGCTGCCCCTAACCCTTGGTGCCAGCCCTCCTTCTCTCTGGCTCGATGTAATAGAAAATTTAAAATCCAAAATCGATTATTCGGGTGGTTAGTGGTTAACCAGGGAAGGAAAACTGGTCTTGATTAAGGCAGTCCTTTCAGCCTAACTGAATTTTCAATCTTCTTTGTTGCTTTCCCCAAAGTCTGTTACGGCTCAGATCTCTAAAATTTTGAGAGATTTCCTCTGGAATGGTGGAAAACGTAATCAAAACAAGATCCATTTGGTTAGCTGAGACATCCTTACAAGGCCTATGTCAATTGGTGGCCTTCAAATCTGGGATCATGGGTTGGTTAATCTGGCGTTGGGTGGAAATATCCTTTGGCATATTTTTGTGGATAAAAAACATCCTGTTAGAAATATATTTAGGAATAAATATCTCAAAGGATGCTCATTGAGAAATATAACATCTTCCATCTCCCCCACGGGAACAACTATATGTAATTATTGCCGAAAAGGAATTGACAAGTTCAAGCAACACCTCTACTGAATACCCAGAAATGGTAAGAGTATCCTTCTATGGGAGGATGTCATCTCTAGTAAACCACCTCTTTCTACAATTCTGTCTTTGAAAGAGATCAAGAATTGGCTCACAAACAAAGGGATGCTTCGTTTGGACGATATTTTCTTATGGGATGGGGTTGGAAACTGGGTCGGATGGTCTTTTCCAGACCTCCCATTCAATCTTAATTCTCAAAAATCTTCTTTGATATCCCTTTTAGCTGGTCTGGTTCTAGTGCATCTCTTCCTCAAATATAAATGGGGTTGGGGTAAGACTAGAAATTACTCGGCTGCACAAGGATTCTCTGAGCTACGTGTCCATATTCCATCAAGCCTGTCATTAGCAACTTGGAAATCGATCTGGTCAGCTCCTTGCATCCCCAAGATTAACTTTTTTTCCTGGTTTATTTTGCATAATAAAGTGTTAAGAGGAGACAATCTGCTTAAACGTGGATTTTTTGGTCCACATCGTTGCTGCCTATGCAATTCACCTGCTGAAACAATTGATCATCTTTTACTGGGTTGTGAATTTGGAAAGACGATGTGGGAATTGGTTCTAAATGGTTCTGAAATAATTCTACCAGCCAATTCTTCAGTTGTTATGTTTTTCCTCTCTTGGATCGAGAGTTGTCCTAAACTGAATTTAAAAAATTCTGAATTCCTCAAGATCTAGATTCTCATTCCTAAGTGTGTGTGGTGGAAAATTTGGCTCACCGAGAACGAATTGATCTTCAACAACTAGAGATTATCCTCACATATCGTGGCTAGAAATATTAAACTGGAAATCACTGAGTCTGCTGGTTATATATCTCTCTCAAATCTGCGCTCTACGTTTCTATCTTGGATGGGCCCCTCTTCACCTGGAAAAAGAAAATTGGTATGTGCTAGACCAGTCAGTTCTCCATGGCGTTTCCATGGCTCTCAAGAAAAAATGGATGTGTTCTCCCTCGGCTACAATATTCTTTGATGGTGCTTCTAAGCGCAACCCCGGAATCCCCGTAGCTGGGGGTGTGATATTCTCCCCAAATTGCCAAATAGAAACCAGCTTCAATTGGGGGCTAGGAACCATGTATAATAATCAATCTGAATGTTACAGTATTCTGATGGCTTGTGAAATAGAAAAGTATAAAGGATATCATGTAATCAATATTTTCGATGGCTCTGAGCTTCTGATCAAAGTTCTAAACTCAGTTGGACATTTAAATAATTCTGCTCTAAATCAAATACTGCTTCGAATTCGGAATATTCTGAGTGTCTTCGCAGATGTCGAATATATTCACATTCTTTGTGAACACAACTTTATTGCTGATGAATTGGATAACAAATCATGCCTTCTCTCTTAAGGCACTCTATGCATCAATGGAAAATCCACTCTCTTCCATCTGATCCCGTAAATGTGCTCCCTCAAGCTGCAATCTTTTTTCTCCGAGAGTATTCTTCTCTATTTGTAATCTTTTGTATAAATGTTGATTCTCTGGATGATTCCTAATTTAATTGTATATTTGGTGGCTTGGAATTTGTCATAGCAGACCATTGTCCCTCCTCATAAAATAAAAAAAGTCAAGTGACAAAAAGAGTATAAATAGAGGAGTTGTGTTCCTCGTTTGAACACACACTCACTTGTGTATAGTGCATAGGAGAGAGAGATATATATATCTGCTAGAAGAAGGTGAACTTGTCTGGGGTCTTGTCTTGTACTTTTGATACATATTATACATAGGAATATTTTCTTGGTTTTCTTCCCCGTGAGGGATTCACAAAATATATCGTTGTGTTCTTTTGTGTGGTTGTACTTGTCTATCTTTCAAAGATCCTTTTGCATATGGTTACGATGTTATAATGCTAAATGTTATCAAATCTGGTATAACCATTAAAAACTTAATATGGTATCATAGCTACCCTGGAAGAAGTCTTTGTGCAGTCAAAACACTGCTACAGCTATAACTACAACTATTGAAGATTAGGGTTTCATGCTTGAGAACCCTAGAAGACTAAAACTAGTCATGTTGGGAATTTCACTATATCTTGAGATTGGAGAAGGAATAGGAGCCGAGAATTTTATAGGCTAAATATGAAATATTTATGTACCCTATTGAGAAGTTTCAGCCTCATATTTTCTATAATATAGGAGATATGATTCCTCCAACTCAGGGTTCCAACCTCTTCCAGTATTCGGTCTTAAACAAGTGACCTAGGGAGAATTGCTATATCTCGAGCTGGGAAGGTCCAAACAAAATTTTGCAAGATGTTGCAAATAGAGCACAGACTGTAGTTTCGGTGGTAAAAGTTGTATACCCCAAAGGTGAAATAGTGACATGTGGAAGTTTGTACAAGTTTGCTAGGTTGAACAGTCCTAAAATAAGCCACCTTGGGAAAATCCGCATGAGTCCCAATTGGTGAAACCAATTCTGCTCTAAACTACAAGGTTGGAAAGAAGATAGACTAAGATACCTCAGTAGGAAGTTTCAGACTTATAGGAGCAGAAATTTCAGAGATGCAACATAAACAAGTCAGACAATTATGTAGAAGAAATTGAAGAAAACTAGGGTATCAGATATGTTGCAATTCTGATCATAGTTTTGGGAAAATGAGTATGCTTCTCATCTCTCCTTGAGGAGGCACATATTTCTATCCAATCAGATCTGAAATATATCTAAGTTCAAAATTAGGGTTTCTTTGTCAAACCCTAGGTCCACCAGAAGCAACATTCCAAAAAAGATTTCAAGCAAGCATCAGATTGAAGCAATCTCATTAGTCAAAGAAGAAGTTGCAGATCCAGAAGGAGATGAATACAAAGCACAAGAAGGAATATACCAAACAAACAAAGATAAGTATTTGAATTGTCTTTCCTATAAATGTTGTGTATTATGCATGATATAATGTTTGCATTAATGACAATATACTACTAATATGCATGTTATGGGTAAGTAGCCCATGGTGCTATACAACACTCCATTGCTACTTATCTAGAATGAAACCTCTTTGTTGACACATTGGATTAGTGTACAATATCAATGATGTCATGGTAGATATGGAAGGCATATGGAAAGTTTATGTGTGTATACGAGATATGGATGAATGTTGTATTGGCTAAAATAGTTGCATGATTGTATCGTTATGCATAAGAATTTATCATTATGCATATGTCCTATGAAATGTTTCTAACCATGAAACTGGTGTATATGACTTGTAGGAAAGGTCATGTATAATCACCTACAAGAAAAGGAGGATAAGACTTGTACTGAAGAATAAGTGATGACATTTCAAGATTCACTCCAATAAAACATACATGAAGATGAACCTGCAGCTCCCAGGGTCAGAGACACTATGATGGAAGAAAGAGCTTTAGAATAATATAAGAGAATGGTAGATCCACCTCGATATATGAAGACCGCCTAGGGAACTCAAAATGAAAAAACGTACGACGAGACTTCCAACTAAAGTAAGAGGCCTCATGTACACTCTAGTTATGTGGCACAGTTGAGTGACATCATTGATACAAACCCTTCTAGCTATGGAAGAAGCTATGATCAAAGAGTAACAGTTGATCATTGGGAATGTTGTCTAGGATATGGTTCTGAGACCTGAAGGGAAGTCCATAGTGTCTTCCATGTGGATATACAAGAAAAAGTATACAAATCAAGGTTCGTGGTTTTCCTCGAAAAGAGGGAATAGACTATGACATGACATACTCTATTGACCAGACACACTTCTCCAATAAAGTAGAAGTATATATCGAGAAAATAACCACCTATGCAAAATAGGCTTGGTATGAGCTCAAAAGGAACCCATAGATAAGCACATATAGGAGCTTGAATATCACCTAGAGTGATGAATATATTAACCTTTGCTACAAGGTTGAAGATGGAAACCTATAGAAGACAATAAGCTCACAGATAGGTGCAAGATGAAAATTTTGACAAAGTTCAAGATAAAGGATCTTAGTATCTAGTAACCTAAGATGGATACATAGAATATCAGTAGCATAGAATGCTACCTGTCACTCCAGTATAGAAAGTTTTGATACATAGAGTACAAAATGCAGAGGGAGGATGATGCTCCGCTTCAGGGGGAGTGACTGTAGAAGATCTCTAAGTTCAACATGGTACGACAGGATGGACAACTCCCTGATGGAATAATACTTTACCAAGAGTAAAGTGGGTTCCAACCTTCAAGGTTGAATGCTAAATATTGGGATATGTCGATGACTTGACATGATGAACTCATGGTAGAAGCAATGATGGAAGAATACCGGTCATTAATGAAGAATGATGTTTAGGATAGAGTACCCAAACCTTAAAGAAAGAGTATGGTATCTTCCAAGTGGATCTACAAGATTAAACATGATTTTTATGGAAGTATTGCAAAATACAAGGCAATATTTATGGCTAGAGTACACTTCCATCAGAACCAGCATGGCATTTTCTTCCATGATGAAATGGGATCTACACCAGATGGATGTGAAAACAACCTTCCTCAATGATATAATTGAGGAAGATGTTTACATCGAACAACCCCAAGGATTTGAAGTCGAAGACAGAGTGACTCATGTATGTAAGTTGAAGAAGGCTCTGTATGGAATAAAGCAAGAACCTAGATCTTGATATGGAAGGATAGATAACTTCTTGACAAACCTGGGATTTACCAAAAGTAAAGTTGATCCTAAACTTTACCTCAAGGTTATGGATGATGAACCTGTCATACTATTTTTGTATGTGGATGATCTATTTCTGACAGGAAATGAGAACCAGATCACATAAAGAAAGAAGAAGCTAGCTGGAGAATTTGAGATGAAAGATCTTGGGTTGATGCACTATTTCCTCGGGCTAGAAGTGTGGCAGATCCCAAAAGGAATATTTATGAACCAAGGAAACTATGTAGTGGAAATATTAAATAGATTTGATATGTTGGATTGTAAATCCATGGCCACACCCATAAATACCAACCTGAAGTAGTTATCTTATGAATCATCAGAGTTAGTGGATATGACTCGGTACAGATAGATTGTTGATTCGTTGATGTATATGATGAATACAAGGCCAGATGTATGCTTTGTTGTGAACACATTAAGTCAGTATCTAGTTAAACCTAGACAACTTCACCTGATAGTTGCAAATCATGTGATGAGGTACCTAAAAGGTACAATAGAATTTGGACTATACTATGATAGAGATCACGACTAAAGAGTGTATGGATATATAGATTCATATTGGGAAGGAAGTGCCGTAGACAGAAAGGGCACCTCAGGTGGATGATATTGTCTAGGATCCACCATGATATCATGGATGAATAAGAAACAGTCCAGTGATGCTCTCATCACGGTTGAAGCAGAGTACACAACAACTTGCTTCACTATTTGAGAAGCCATATTGCTTCAAAAATTGATGATAGATCTATTTGATATGGAGTTCGATACCATAGTGATTCTATGTGACAACCAGAGTTTTATAAAGATGACAGAGAATACTGTGTTCCATGATAAATCAAATCACATAGAAATATGATATTTTTACATAAGGGATATGGTACAAAAGGGAGCTATAAAACTTCAGTATGTGAGTACCATTGAGCAAGTTGTTGATGCGTTGACCAAGGTTCTGTAACAAGCTTGTTATAGTTTTAAAATACTTTCCTCACAAGGAGGAATATTGATGATGATGCATACCTTCCTCGCAAGGAGGAAAAATGATGATGATACATACTTTCCTCGCAAGGAGGAACAATGATGATGATACAGACTTTCCTCGCAAGGAGGAACAATGATGATATGGACCCTTCTCAGAAAGGAGAAATAGGTTGAAGATATAGACTCTCTTCAAAAAGGAAGAACAAGTCAAAGATATGGACTCTCTTCGGAAAGGAGGAACAAGTCAAATATATGGACTCTCCTCAGAAAAGAAGAACAAGTCGAAGATATGAACCCTCCTCAGATAATGGGGGAGAAGGTTGATATAAATCCTCCCTGGAAAGGGGGAGTGATGATGAGAATGTCATTGATGACAGTGATGATCCAGTATGAAAGATTCCAAACATTCACTTGTGGATGATAGTATCCTTTGTTGAGGATGGTCTTGCAGGTATAACACTCTGTTCATGAGATTTTTCCTTACTAGCTAAGGATGGCCCTACAGACGTTACTATCGCATAGAGAGTACCCACATTCATTTTTGGATACCGTAGTATAAAATTCACTTGCGAATGGTCCTATATTTCATGATGAGGATGTCCTAGGATGAGTCCTTACAGATGTAGGGATGACACTTAGGTGCGGTTGAGATCTGGCTTGCAGACGTTACACTTGTATGGTGAGTATACCTACATTTATAAGTAGATTCCATGGAATAACTCTCACTTGGGAGTGGTCTTTTTTATAGTGCTATGGATGCTCTGTGATGAGTCCTCATGGACATCATAGCATAACACTCACATGGAGTGGTCCTAGCTCTAACAAGTTGAGGATTTCCTACAACGAGGGCCAACACCTAGGTGCAGTTGATATCTGCAGCTGCAAACAATACTCTTGCATGAAGAGTATTCTTACATGTTTATGTAGATTCTGTAGTATAACAAATTGCTAAGGAGTGGTCCTAGATTTGAAGCTGAGGATGCTCTATGATGAGTCCTTACGAACGACAAGGCTTGCATCTAGGTGCGGTCAAGATCTACATTCAATTGTAGGCATTGGTCGATACTCTGGACCCTCCTTGTTAAGTGGAGTAGCCTGATGGAGGATTTCATCATCCTTGGAGCTATGTCATAAAGTGATAGGGATTGATCATCCCGTAAAGACTTGCTGGCCTGATTTTCTGAGCTAGGCCAACTAAAGAGATTAAGCCCACACAAGCTGCTTAGAGTAGCACAGGTTATGGTCCTGCTACCAACTAAATTTTCCTCTTAAGGAGAATTTAAAATTCAGTAAAAAAATTATCTTAATCTTATTATTACCTAAGTAAACCCTAGAATTAGTTTTCTAAGACCTAAGTTATCTTAAAATGCTTTCTTAAGGAAAGTCTTTAATTTTTTAGGGTTTTGCTTCAAATATTTTAATTTAAAGACTATTTTAAGTTTTACAAAATTAATTTAATTCTATTTATCAACTGTTAAATATAAACTAAAATTTAAAATAAACTACACTAAAACTAAAATTAACTAGTTATCCTATCTCAGCTGAGAGCAACTTGAAAACTAAATTAATTATCAATTAATGATTAAAATAAACAAAGAGATAGACAATAATGTTTTAAATGAAAATATTTAAATCATTATCATTAAATCACTCTGCTGAATATGCACAACAACAGGAAATTAAAATAGATAACTATTTTTAATTCCTCTGTAATGTTCTATTAATTAATAACTAATAATTAATACCAAATATTTCAATAAAAGATGATTTTTATTATGAAAACATTGTAAAAGTACAAATGAAATCAAAATAAACATGAATTATTTTATTACTAAAATTCCAATTCTCAATGCAAATATTGACAAATCAAATTCGGTAATATTTTACTCAAACATCAATATTGTGTAAACAGAGTACTATTTTGGATAATGAATACAATTATAACACAGTATAATTGCACAAAAGCATAACGAGAAAGTGATATATATATATATATATATAAATTTTTCAAAAATAGTAACGGACAGTGATACCAGTTTGAGAACCTGAGTCACAATCCTTTCTCCGAAGGCAAAACTCCAGCAAAGAGATTAAAACTAGAACTGAAATGACATTTCAAATAAGTCTATTTCTCTGATACTCCATCGACCCTTATTTACATCAAGCTTACTAGCTTATATAATGAGACTAGTAACTCCCTCCTGTTTCTATGTAACAGACATGCTAAAAATATCACTTCAGTTTCTAATAATTACTATAATAAAGACAACAGAAATCCGATCCCTATTCAGTTGCATCGAATCTTTTCCAAGAAGGCGCCGAGCAAATAGATTTATCCTATGAAACAAAATTGCCAATTAAATGACTAGCCTGTATCATCTCCCACTCAAATGAATTGACCTATGACGTGGCCATCTTGAGTATCCTATTCTTCCAGAAGCACCAACGAATGCCAACGGTGAGCAAAAATAGCCTATATTCTTTACATCATGTAAGCACCATGTACACCTGTAACAAATGAAATGAAATTCTCATTAAAATCATGTTAACAAACGATAAAATAAAATAATATAAATTACAAGCATGCCTGCAAAATCTACGATTTTGTAGGTGTGCTCATTAAAATATTTTATTACCTGTCAAAAGGGAAATAAACCAACATAACTAAAAGAGAGAAGATATCAAGTTCTGTTTTGTAAATTGATTACTCTTCTTGCTTCGGAAAGTTTAGCTTTGAGCTTTATAATCATCAGCTTTTGTTGATTTATTTGCTCGAGCAAGTGCTGGTTGGTGTTTATCGTTGATTTCTTGGCTTCCTTATATCGATTTTTCTTCAGGTTCATATCTTTCCATCTATTAACCTAGTCTAGTAATTCTGCCATGAATGTTTTATTTTCTTCATCCTTTAAAGCTGCATTCACTTGGCATTCTTTTAATTCATTTTTTAACTCTGCGATTTTGGTTTCATATACTCGATCAAGTACCCGTTGAAGGGTTTCTTCATCCTGATCATGAAATGAATCATCGGATTGAGAAGAATTAAGATTATTCAAATCCTGAACAGGTGAAGGAATGCTCATGAACGATGGCTCAAGACTAGACCCACAAGCATGCATAAATGACGGTGCTATTTCAAACTCACCCGGATCAGTAATCTTTTTAGCTAACAGTTTTTCAATATTTTCCACTAAGGGAATAGGTTCATTAATATGCGTTGCCTCAGAAATTGAAGACAAAACATCATCCTCCAATTGAACAACAATTGGCTGAGTATTCTACTGAATGGTTACAGGTATGGATGATAGAATAGTCATGCTACGCGTGACCCTGCGAACACCTGCTGGATTGGGTTTTTTTAATTTTGGCTCAATTTGATCAACACATACCGAATTAACAGTTATACCTTGTATTGATTCACCAAACCATTTATCCAATATTGGATTTCTATGAACCAATTGTTCATTGCTAGAAATTTCAACCTTATATGGCTAAGAATTCTCTTCCATAAACCTATTTTCCAAAACTACAGACTGAAAAGGATTGTCATCTTTCGAATCTTTAAGGTTCTATTCAATATTTTCTTCAACCACCTTAGACCCACTCGACCGTCTTCTTTTTTGTCGAGTTGTAGGTCGAACTGAAGGCCACTCCTCATTTTGGTCGAAACCATTTTTACTAAGGAATTGATCCCAGGTGACATTAATAAAAGACAATTGATATTGGACTAATACTTTCACTAAACCATGATGGAAAAGACTGCGGTCTTGTTCAGCTATAGTACTTTGGACAACAATTGCCATTTTTTGTAAACTTTTAAACAGAAAATAAGGCAGATTTAATTTTGAACCCTTGAAAGCCATTAAAATCCTCAAGTGATAAAAATGAACAGATGAATACCTGCCATCACATGTTATATAGCGTACAATTATATGAAAAAGCGTTTCCCACTGTGGATGAAGATATTTAACCGGATAACCATTTTTGTCATCGAATCCTTTAGGAAGAGGGAGCAAGAAACTCTTCAATTTTTCCTTGTTAACTTCTTTCATTTTGAACCACCGCTCACCTCTCCGTGGCAAATTTGTAGCCTTAGCAATGAAATCTTCAGAGATTTATAATCTCATATCACACACGTATGCTACATTTTGTTTAAAAGTTAAAAAAAATCGCTGAGATGCTTCAACATTATGTCCACTGAAAGCCCTAAGAAAGTTGCCCTAGCCAATTTTATCAAACAATTGAGAAATATCCGGGTTAACATTCAAAAGTTCTGCTCCATCAGGTTCAAATCTACAGAGTGGAGCCATTTCCCAAATGTTTGGTTTTTCTTTCACTTGAGGAACATACCGTGTCATGAAAATGGAAGGAATGGGTATACAGGATACGTTTGGCATAATGAAAGACCCTATTCAACTCACATGAAACTCCAAACTTGTGTTCAAAACCAATACCCTAACTGCCAAAGGTAGATTCATGAATAAAACTATTGACTAACAATCATATCTTTGCATTAAAATCAAAATATTTCATAAATGCAATGTCACTTTGAAATCGTTTTAGTACGGAACATAGTACCCGGTTATCAATTCATTGTATGAAAATCAACAAGTGTAAAAACGTACAGAAACGTGGTAGTTTCATTTATCTCCAGCTCTGAATTTTGTCATGATCGAATTGATACATGGAAACTGAATGCAATATCATCTGGAGCAATAGGAGATCTATTATGCATGAAATCATTATGTGATATTTGAAATCAAATAATTCATGAATGTTATATGATTGTCAGATAGGTTGATGAAAAATGTGGACACATTAGATTCAAATAATCATTTCATATTAAAATCTTCATGAACAGATGTTATCAAATCAACCATTCGTATCCTGTACCATAAACACGACTGTCAAACGATAATAAACAAGGATTATACGTGGAAGGCAATCGTGCTCATAACCCAGATGATGTGAAGCTGTCATTACAAGTAATGATGTCTTCTAGGGTTTTGTAATTACAACTAAGTAGCAAGATCAACTCTAGATAATAATTAAACTGCTCAAAACCATATTTATACATGTAATTGATTCAAGGATAATATAATATAGTTTTGAATGAACTCATGAAATCCAAATTACCTATGACCTAATACAAAATATAATCGGATGGAAAACTTATAAAAAAACTAAACACTAAATCAAAATTCGATTATTATGATTATATCACAATGAAGATTTCAAAATGATATATACAAATGAACTTTAGCAATTTTGTGAGACATATGCACACTTTCAACAAATTGAAAAATGACATGGTAGTAAAAGATCAAGTTTTATGTAAAAAATATAATATTAGGGTTAACATCAAATATTTCAATTAATTGATCAACCCTAATCGTAAAAATTATAAAAAACTATTAATAATAGATATCTTGTCAAAAGAGAACAATAAAACCAAATTTGTAACATATTCAAAATATATTTTCATTTTAATCCAAAGAACTATCTAGCATACTATGCTTTAAATCTCATGAATCAATATATAATCAAATAAATTGATAATAATAAAAATTGATTATATATAAAATTACAAGATTAACATCAATATATAATCAAATAAATTGATTATAATAAAATTTGTAACATATTCAAAATATATTTTCATTTTAATCCAAAGAACTATTTAGCATACTATGCTTTAAATCTCATGAATCAATATATAATCAAATAAATTGATAATAATAAAAATTGATTATATATAAAATTACAAGATTAACAGCTGCTCATTTATTAAATTTATGAAAGTGTTTCATAAATTTCTAATATGACTCTTAACTCTTCTGAAACTGAGAGTACCTTCAGAATCAAAGATTCTAAAGGCACTCTTATATAATTTTTTATAATAAATCATAAAAGAGAACTGATCATTTTTATTCAGCATAATAGAAAAATTGAGAGGGTTGTTGCTTGCCAACAAGACTTCATGTGCAGTGTAGGTAGCGTGGCTGCAAAGGATCGAGAAGATCGAAGTGCTGATGCAAAGGATCAAGAAGATCGAAGTGCTGCTGCAAAGGATCAAGAGGATCGAAGTGTTACTACAAAGGATCAAGAAGATTGAAGTGTTGCTGCAAAGGATCGAGAAGATCGAAGTGTTGCTGCTACGAAGGATAAAGAAGATCGAAGTGCTGCTGCAAAGGATTAAGAAGATTGAAGTGTTGCTGCAAAGGATCGAGAATATCGAAGTGCTACTACAAAGGATTGAGAAGATCAAAATGTTGCTGCAAAGGATCGAGAAGATCGAAGTATTGCTCCAAAGGATCAGAAGATCGAAGTGTTACTGCAAAGGATCAAGTGAATGAGTGCTGCAAAAAATAAAGACTCGGTGCTGAAGAAGATGATGTTCTAGTATTGTAGACATTGAAGAGTAATTGTTCTAGTCACTAATGATTGTTGAAAACTTCCTATGAAGTATAGATGTATCACCTTGATGATGTCGCAGATGATATCTCTCTCGTTACTCCTATAGTTGATGATGATTTTGTCAGTAGAATACCCTTCTCGTTAAGGGGGAGTGTTGAAATATTGTAACTTTAAAGGATATTCTAAATGTATTTTACTGATGTACCCCAAGGGAGATGTATTATTCCTCCGTCGGGATGTATCATCGAGTCATGAGGTAAATCCTCCATTGTAAGTCGTGTCAATAGTACCCTAATGAATATAATATAATATTGTATTGAGTCTTCCTAAGTGAAGTTGACCCAGTCAATTATGTGGGGCCGACTTGTTAGGCTAAAATTCAAGTGACAAAAAGAGTATAAATAGAGGAGCTATGTTCCTCATTTGAACACACACTCACTTGTGTATAGTGCATAGGAGAGAAAGAGAGATATACCTGCTGGAAGAAGGCGCACCTGTCTGGGGTCTTGTCTTGTACTTTTGATACATCTTATACAAAGGAAGTTTTGTTGGGTTTTCTTCTCCATGAGGGTTTCCTAAGATAAATATTTGTGTTCTTTTGTGTGGATATACTTGTCTATCTTTCAATGATCCTTTTGCATATGGTTATGATGTTATAATGTTAAATGTTATAAGATCTGGTATAACCATTAAAAACTTAACAAAATTGAGGCAAGAACATAAGTCAATGTTGTCGCTCCATGTGTTCTCAATACATAGAAAAATGTTAAATGTATGAATAGAACATGATGCAAAATGTCTTCTTTTATTTGTTAGGTAAACAAATCTTATGCAATTGATTGTTCATAATATTAACACCTTTTGTTGTAACAAAAAACTATGTTTGTATGTTAAGTCGATGCATATTTTTAAGCATTGCTCTTTTGAGGTGTACACAAATTTGGTAGTAAATAGACACCATTTTCAAAAGTTTTGAAGAAGTTTTGTATAAGGGGATTTTGGATTTAATACTACTCATAAGTAGGATGTGGTTATATAACTTTGATTCTATCTATAGATAACAAGTTACATGTTTTTTTCTCCTAAAAAATAGACATCATTTTTAAATTGAATCACCAAATTTTTAAACATATATAAAGTCCCACCATAATCCAAGCTTCACACGTGATAGAAGCTTACTTCTAAAAGATTTGCCCCATTTCATTCTTTTTCTTTTCAAATAGATTGCCCACTTTAATTCCATATAAAACTAGATTCTCAAAAACTTTATAATATTTGAAATCAATAAGAAATTTTAACTTTCTCAAACCATCCATCATAATCCAAGTTTCACACAGGATGGAAATTTACTTTTAAAATTTTTGATCCATTTCATTTGATATCAATCTAGACGCTAAAAAACTTTATGCAATTTTAAATCAATCAAAATTTCAACTTTCTCGAATCATATAACTCAAATAGATAAAAGATGATCACAACTCTCTTTATACCATTTTAAGAGCATAAGTGGTCCTAATGGTTAAGAGCATGTGTTTCCTCTTAGGAGGTCACAAGTTCAAATCCAGAGGGGGGTAGTGTATGTACACCTTTATAGATGTTACGGAGATAAATTCCTATGGCTTGGGGTACCACAACAAACAGCTTGACTCCAAAAATCAATCCTTTCCTATATGCAAGAGAAACCAAATATCTAACACTAAAGGATCTCGATTCGTACCTTATTCCGGGCGGTTGATGTAGATCCCCGTTGAGCTTTCCAACTTCAGCTTGAATTGATAAATTGCTTCCTCAACATTCAATAAACAAGACAAGCATGCTATATATAATCATGTTAGATCTACTCTAGCATATATAATCAATAACATATAAGCATTTGAAATCATCCATGGATCAAATATTCATTCAAATACACATTATTGGACAGGAAAAGATATTTCTATTAATATAAAACAGAGATTACAATAGAGACAACCTCTGTCGGTACGTCTGCAAATTGGAGAAACTGAGTCCCCCACTTGGGCCTCCACCACTTCAATCCTCCATCTCTCGATAGCAAGCTCACAAGCAAAGGGCAAGCTTGGGAAGAACACAAAAGTGCTCCAAGGGACAAAGGGATGCAGACTCAAGCACAAGTTCTGACAACAATGGACTATAGTTCTCTTGCTCTCAATTCCTCATCCCTTCAATGTATCCAAAGGGTTCCTTATATAGCTCTTCAATGGGGTAATGAAAGGTTGAATCTGAGTGATCTCAAGGCACAGGGAAGGCCAGAAGACAAGTGAGTCGGATCCACATCAAGGAAAACTCCAAAAGAATTTGGCCTTTTGCACACATCCTGATGTATGCGGTTTTAGGGGTCAAACCCGCGTATATACGCGAGAAAAGGTTTAAAAGTCACGTATAGCAAATTTTGCATGTTTTTAGGGATGATCTTGGAAACATCAAAGGAACAAAAATGGTCCATGGGGTCTAAGGAGTCTGCAGAGGGACATGGAAGGCCATAAAAATGTGATTCACCAGGTGTGGTAAAATCAACTATAATAGGTGCCCCCTAATGTGTGAGGTCAGAGGGGTCATACGATGGCCGAAATACATTATAAGTCCATCCCAGAAGTGAAGTGATGAAGAGTCCAGTGGAAGAACCAGACATCTAATCAGCACTATACAATGATACAACTCTGCACATAAATGCAAATACATATAGCAGTCTCAAATACATAAGAGTACAATGGCCATGAATAGGCATGATACAATATGACATATGTGGTCATCGCCAAGTACAATATAAATAGACCAGAATCTCCAAGATGAAGATATACAAAGGATCATGATCTCCATGAATACTGAAGATATATAATGGATCAAGATCTCCATAATGGCTGGAAATGTCTGACATATACTAGAATCAAGTCATGAGAGTTGAAATCTAATGAACACTAGCACAATCAAGGAGGGAGCACATAAGAGATGCGACCAATCTGGAAGGTCTTCTACACAAACCGCTACGAGTACATGTCCTACTATGTGAATAGAGGTGTCGAGGTTGAACATAGTAGTCCATTGTCTGATTACCAGTCATTGATGTATACCGTTAACAAACACGAGATCACCCACCATTAATGAAAATGGGAATCAAGGTACTAGAGTGCAAACTAACAACTGTGAATAAATGTGTTGAGGTCGAACACTTGAGAGAGTCCATCGATCAGGGGACATTGATGTATTCCCAAAAAAACCGTCGATGGCAAGAGAACCTGCCACTGATGACTGCAAGTCTCAAGGCACTCAAAAATGACTCTAGATTCCTATCCTAGAATAAATGATCTGAAGTTGATGGGATGAAATCCGTTGGAAGTAGGGCATTAAGGCATCCCCCATCATCCAACACAAGGTACTCAGCAATGTTGTATAATGTGGAAGGACTCGATCATAAGGTGCATGAACCAGTAACTGTATCGGGAATGGACGACATGCAAAGTCAAGATAACTGAGGAATGGATGACTCAGGTTTCAACTTCCTTCGAACAAGAGCATAAAGGCGAATGGTGACTGAATGTAGGCAACATAAACTCGATATGCAAAACTGGGACATCTCTGCGACACAGGAGGCATCAACAAAGGCTCCATAGGGACTAGAAGTTTAACCAGTCAGTGGAGATAAACTCAGATAAACGAGTACAGCTCCTAAAGTCAAACTATTAACCCAACCAACGGATGTGATATACAGTGCTCTGTTCGAAGGCGACACGACTCGACTGCTACCAAAGATAACATATCTTCTTGTCCGGATTTTTGTTTTTTTTTGTTTTTTTGGAATTTTTCAAATATTTGAAAAGCTTGAAAAAGAATAAAATTGCTTTAAAGTTATAGACTAGGAGGAGACGAGTGTCAAATGGGCAAACAAACTAGTTCCAAGTAGTGGAATATACCTATGCTCAATGCAAGGATACATGTGTAGGATAGCGACACTCAGGGGGAAGTCCCCTCCCGGTAAGAATAGGGAATCAAGATGCAAAATATATATAAAATGGCTCTACATGGATAGACATGAGACAAGCTCAGGCTATATGGCTGATCATAAAAGTTAGGGAAGCTAGTATAAGGCTCAATGAGGCAGGCAAAACTCATGATAATGCAATTACAACTTGACATATACAAGGGAGTCCCAGGGAAATGCCAACATAAAGTTCAAGAGGAGTATGAGGCTCTTGCTCAAGGACATGGCAGGACTAAAAGGGACTCTCGGACCTAAGAGAGGACTCACAGCATGGGTACCAAATGCAAAAGGGAGCTAACTAGGACACCCATGTATAGCAAAGCTCTACCATTCAAACCATGCCACTTCTAAAACAACAAGAAGGTTCTGTGACAAGATAGAATGGGTTTGTACCTATGGTTATAATGAAATGGTCATAAGGCCATGCAAAATGCAAGCAGATGTGAAATCCTAACCTATATGCCAGTTTAGACATGATACCTATGATAGGAACGAACGGGTCGAAACCTCAGAGAGAGTGTACAAAAATTGGACCCTACATGAAAAGCATATTAGTCCAAAACAACCCAAAATAGTTAGTAAAGAATCTGAACTATAGGATATAGGGAGGAATGATCATGACAACAGCACCGAAAGGAAACAACGCGGTGAACGATGGGACATAAAAAGGAAAGTAAGGTGTAGACCCAATGTTCACACATCCACCACCACTCCCATGAGGGTGACCACTGGTGTAAATACCGAGCAAAGGGAATAAAAATCCTCCATAAATGGAGTAGAGGATGGAATATGACCATTTCCAAATCTATGAGCACGGTAAGGGGCTGTGATGCCCTCAAGTTTGACACCAGGGTCCATAATAGGACCAAGGATGGGTGATAGGATACCAAGCATGTCAAAAATAAAAGGACCCAAACTCAAGAGAGCATAAATATACTCAAGTAACCACGATCCCAAAGGCCAACTAGCACATAAAGAGCACACTCCTAAGAAAATCTACAGCCAAAATACAAGCAAACCAAGGGGAGGATATGTGAGCTCCCGAATGCAGCAGGTATGTCTTGCTTAGGAGAGGCTTGAAACTCCCATACACTACAAGCGGAGGTACGTAACCAATTATAGTGGCCCTCAGCTTCAACGCATAAAGCGACTGTGCTCTCCGACCTCTACCTGGCCAGGACACTCACAGAATATCCTTTGCAAGGACCCCCTCGATAACCTAGGCAAGGAAACTAAGGTCACCTCAATATAATCAATGATCAAGTGGACAGTCGCAGGCGAGATTGACCATATGGACAGGGTAGCAAAGCCCGAAACTCTCAAAAGAGCCCCCAAATACGAATACAATCCTAGAAATATCTCCGGTGCTACTCAGTTACAACCAGGGGTCATCCCAATCATAACCGCTCACATTGCCTCATGCTTAACTCCCTTGTAAGAGGATGATCCTGAGAAACACTAATTATACCAAGGAATTTCACACTCTCACCTGGACAGACACATACATGTTGTTGTTTAGTGGTCTTGGAGAATTTACTCACAATGAATTGTTCCAAGACCCTAAAACCTAATCTTGTTGGTGTACCCTATAAAAGAAAAGAGTGTAATCCATTTTAATTAAGCGTTGATTTTAATTGGCTATAATTACTCAAAGGGAAATGGCTGTGCAACTAATGAAGTTATGACTCAGCGGTGAAGTAAATATGCACACCATAACAAACAACGCTAAGTGAAATCTTCATCAAATGAAAAATAGGGTATGCCACTACATGAGATGCATAAATATATATTCCTTTCCAAATGCTAATGCAATCCTTCCTATATGAAAGCCTAAATAAAACTCTCATCTAAGCAATCCAATGCAAGTACCTCCTCAAATCCATATGCAAAAAATGCAACTACCTTGTATTTTTCAATATAAAAGAATGAAAAATGCAATAAAAGTCATCTAAAACTCTTAGTCTCTGCAGCAAGTATAAAACACAAGCCCAACAAGACACCGAGACAAAGAAGAGTAATGCACTAATGGCAAAACAAAAAGGATAAATGACTAAAACTACCTTCAAATAAAAATCAATGAAAAAGTGGTCTCTGGTCACAAAAGAAGCATCCAACAGACAACATCAGACCCAAGGAAGACCCAACCACACTCACAACCCACCCAACAACTTCCCACACATCAAAATCACCAAAAGGGAGGATGTACATGACTATTTAAAGAACGATTGCATATATACGCGACTTTTGGCCAAAAATCTGCATGTATACGTGGATTTTGGCCAAAAACCTGCGTGTATACGCGACTTTTGGCCAAAAATCTGTGTATGTACGCGACTTTTAGCCAAAAACCTGTTTATATAGAGAAGACGGTGGTAAAACGCAGGCGAAGGGTCAAACCAATAAAGGGGGGTGTCAATGGATGAACATCCTATAAAATGCAACACGAAAACAAGGAGAAACAAAGAGTAAGTCAAGAATATCAAGCACATTGTGCCCCCAAACCCCAAAGAAAACCAAGGAACATCCCCAGCGGAGTCACCAATTCATTTACGGAGAGAGATTCCTATGGCTTGGGGTACCACAACAGACAGCTTGACTCCAGAAATCAATCCTTTCCTATATGCAAGAGAAACCAAATATCTAACACTAAAGGATCTCGATTCGTACCTTATTCTAGACGGTTGATGTAGATCCCCATTGAGCTTTCCAACTCCATCTTGAATTGATAAATTGCTTCCTCAACATTCAATAAACAAGACAAGCATGCTATATATAATCATGTTAGATCTACTCTAGCATATAAAATCAATAACATATAAGCATTTGAAATCATCCATGGATCAAATATTCATTCAAATACACATTATTGGACATGAAAAGATATTTCTATTGATATAAAACAGAGATTACAATAGAGACAACCTCTGTCGGCAAGTCTGCGAATTGGAGAAACTGAGTCCCCCACTTGGGCCTCCATCACTTCAATACTCCATCTCTCGATAGCAAGATCACAAGCAAAGGGAAAGCTTGGGAAGAACACAAAAGTGCTCCAAGGGACAAAGGGATGCAAACTCAAGCACAAGTTCCGGAAACAATGGACTATAGTTCTCTTGCTCTTAATTCCTCATCCCTTCAAGGTATCCAAAGGGTTCCTTATATAGCTCTTCAATGGGGTAATGAAAGGTCGAATCCAAGCGATCTCAAGGCATAGGGAAGGCCAAGAGACAAGTGAGTCGGATCCACATCAAGGAAAACTCCAAAAGAATTTGGCCTTTTGCACACATCTCGATGTACGTGGTTTTAGGGGTCAAAACTTTGCATATACGGGAGAAAGGGTTTAAAAGTCGCGTATAGCAAATTTTGCATGTTTTTAGGGATGATCTTGGAAACATCAAAGAATTAAAACAAAAACTGGATTTAGCGTCGAATTTAGCGCCGTATTTTAGTGTAATTTTTTCCCAATTGTGATGAACAATCTGGTGCTAAACGTGGTGCTATTGTACATTTTCGTAAAACACCATCTATTGCATCTTTTTTTTTGTCCTTTTTAACATCCATTTTTGTGCCCAATTTTTTGCATCTTCTGTTATGCCTTTGTTTCCGCCCAATTTTGCAACTTCTATTGCATCTTCTTTTGCGTCCTTTGTTAAATCCTTGTTTGCACCCAGTTTCATGCTCAGTTTTGCATCCAATTTTGCGTCTTATTTTGCTCCTATTTTTTCATCGAGTCTTGCACCCAATTTTGCACCATGTTTTGCATAAAATTATGTGTCCAATTTTGCATCTAACGTTGCATTTAGGATTGCATCCAATTTTCGACCCAAGGTTGCGTCTAGTTTTGCATCCAATTTTACTTATAATGTTGCATCCCCATTTGCATCTAATTTTGTATCTTGTTTTATGCCTTTTTTTGTATCCATGTTTGTGCCTAATGTTTCATCTCATTTCACGTCGTATTTTGCATCTAGGTTTGCACCTAGTGGTGCATCCCAGTTGATGTCTTTGTTTGCATCTATGTTTGAGCCCAATGTTGCACCCAATGTTGCGCCTAATGTTGTGCCTAGTTTTGCAGCCATGTTTGTATCTAATATTGCATCTAGTTTTGTGTCCAATGTTGCATCCCATCTTGCATTCAATATTACATCTAGTTTTACATCCAATGTTTTGTCCCATCTTACATCCAATATTGTATCTCATTTTAAGTTTTTGTTTGCGCCAAGTGTTCCTTCCATTTTTACACCTGGAGTTACACCTAGTTTTATGTCCATCAATACACCATATTTTGTGCTCAATTTAATGTCCAATTTTACGTCTAGTTAGGAGTCCACGTTTGCATCTACTATTGCATTTAGTTTTGGACCTAGTATTGCATCTAGTTTTGAGTCATTAATTGTGTCTAGTGTTGAGTCTCTTTTTGCATCCAATTTTGCATTGTGTGACATCCATTTTTGTGTCCATATTTGCATCTGACATAAGGTCGACTTTTGCATCCACTTTTGTGTTTGATGTGACGTCCACTTTTACATATTGTTTTGCATTTAGTGTTGCATCTAATATTGCATCCATCCTGCACTACTACGTTTTTTACCTTTATAAATACATTCCAATATCATTAGGGCATGGAGGAATCGAACCACCAACCTCCTGCTTGTAAAACAGGCGCTCTTCCATTGAGCTAGCACCCTTTAAGAATCGGGAAGAGGAGCAATATTAACACATAGATTTGATGATTTGTAATTCTAATAAAAGACAATAAGATCCAAATACATTCAAGCTTAAAATCCAATTTAATTTTTCAAACACACTAATAAGCACAAAAATATACCGTCCTTAGGAAACAAAATATCGTAAACAGTTACACAATCTATTAAAGTGGTCCGCAAAAGAGTCTTAGAGAACAACGTAATGCATTGATGCATACCTAATAACCTAAAATTGATATGGACAAAGAATAAGGGATGTGTTTAAGAAATAGTTGTAGAATCCAATTGAGGATTTGTGTGTTGCTACATAAATTTTGTTATTCATTGATGAGGTAATTTTGTTCAGCAATGGGATGGTAAGAGAAGAACTCATGAATGGTTACTAAAAGAAGATGCCTACAAACTAAATAGTGCTATAGACTAAAGATAAACTTAGGGAATATTTCTTAAATATTCGTACATATAACTCCATTATACCGACCATCTACAAAACCCGTACCTACTACAGCTTCAAAATCAACCACTATCTATAGAATAGAAACAACACATTCACATCCCAATTAGAATAGACCATACCGTAGTCATGGCCTATGAGGAGAGGGTATGCACATTCAAAAATAAGGTTTATCAACCCCAGAGGAATGATGCCTAAGTGAACAGTCCAAGAGCAGCCCAAAGAAATGAACACGGTCTACTTTATCAGCAACAAAATGGAATTATCATGCATTCTTCATGTGCTAACAAAGGGAATTCAATTCAAAGGAAATTGTGAAATTATTAGCGAGTCCAATATGAATACAACAATAATCTAGTTCAAATGATGGAGAAAAAACATTTCTTAGCTAGATGCAAGGTCCTTGATGGACTTGGAGATGCAAGGTCCTTGATACACCCATGATGGCTGGTCCACATGGTAGGTGCTCAACTACGCCCTTCATGATTAATCCTTTCTCCAACATAAGTGGCTCATGATCACGTTCATGGTCCAAGCCCTCTATGTCACATCTCGCCTCATTCACTTGCAACTTTGAAGCCTCCTCATGCATAATCATCAAAGGTCATTCCCCCAAATCACATGTGACACTCATGGCCTCATGTGACACTCATGTCAAGGATTATGGAGTATTTGTTGCTGTCAATAATGAAGATCATGCCAAGCTCAATTGGTAATTGAGATCCTCAACCATCTTTTCCTTATCTTCTGCAAAACTTAAGAGCAAGGTCCCTATCCATGAACTGCAAGTAATTAGACTTCATCTACTCCAGTGTTTCTCTGATGATGCGCAATTGGGTACTAATGACCCCTTCTGCAACTTTGCAACTCCCCTTTGTCTCTCCTCTAATTGGATATTCCACATAAGGACTTATGAAGGAATCTATTTCTTGAGAACTATTTGTCTATTTCTCATTTCCTATGTAATTTGTTTAGCACATCATGTCCTGTTGAAAAGCTTTTTTAATTTCATCACTAAAGCTTGAAAAATATTGTTATTTTCTCGACTTTCATTTTTAGAAGCTATTAGATTTTTTTGGTTTAGTGGAGTTTTCTTGAAATGTGTGCTGAGGTGCAGGAACACATGATACAGACTTCCTTTTGTATGCTTTATGTATTGGTCAGAGGTGTTCACTTGTAGCACCATAATAAGTTGCAACTTTAGTATGCAAGTGTAGCAGATCCAGATCTATCATGATTCTTGTACATGGCAGAGATGGTTGTAGGTAACAACACTGCATTATTCAAGCTTGGGCATAGGTGGAGTAGCCGTATAGACTGAGTTAGGAGTGCATGCATGTTTTAATTTTAGAAGCAGGATCATTTTAGCATATTTACTAATTTTGTGTGTTCTAGAATCAGAGTTGCTATTCTGGTTTTAGTTTTTCCAGATATAGAGAAAGTGCAGGATGTCAGGGCAACTTCCAGATTATGTATTTTGCACTGATTTAGACAGCTCTCTCAAGCTGTGAAGGCACACTTATCTAGGAAGATTGGTCATGCAGGTAGTGTGCAATTTTCTAGACAGATTTAGAGTTAGGGTTTTCTAAATTTGAGGTTTGGGCTAATTTTGTATACCTGTAGCCTCTCATAGTTTATAAAAGGAAGTCAGGGTTGGGTTGGTATTTATTCTGTTTTTGTGCTTGAGATTAGTGGTATTCTGAGTTTCCTGTAGCATATTTCTTTTCCAGAATTAATGAGAAAACAGTAGCAGGTTTGATAGTCCGTTTAGCGTTGTTGTTCATACTTTTTCAGTGGGATGTGTTTCAGTTTCTGATTATAGACCAGATTATGTAGTTTTGAGATTAGGTTAGTGCTTTCATTTCTAGCTATTAGCATTTTAATATGAGTGTAGTTGACCATTACCACGAGTTGAAAATTTTCACATGTTATCATAGTTCATTTCTGAAACCTTCCAGGAATCCATGTATGGGTAGTAGGGATTTTACCTGTGGTAGGGATTTCTCGGAATATTTTAGTGGTGGGATGCTCGAGAAAAATAACTGTGGACATGAGATAGGTTATTGTAGGTTGTTGATCTATTTTGTGTAGCGATGTGTTCTAGCAGCGACATGATGATTACCTTCAGTGTCAGATACAAACATAGATTGGAAGGTCCTTCCTACTTTGTTCTGTGTAAGTGTTGGGTGTAGATGCTTTGGGAGGAAGCATGAGCTTTGACATCTTGTGGAGAAGAAAGTTACACTTCTTCAGATGCTTCTTGGTTGGAAAAATATAACAATAAGACGTCCAAGGCAAAGTGAGCCATCCTTGACCGTAAGAAGGATCACCTGATCATTCCCATTGTCGGAAAGAAGACCAGTAAGGAGATGTTTGATGCTATATTCACTTTATATGAGAGTGAGAAGAAATCCAAGCAACAACAACAAGAGTTTGCAGAGAGTGTAGAAGCTTCATTCGGAGCAAATGAGTTGGATTCCATACTTGAGACAACTTTCTCCTTGGTATTGTGTTTTTCCACTAATCCATTTTCTAGTGTAGGGTGATGTGTCGACAATAGAGCATCCAGACACATGACCTTTGACAAGAAGGATTTCAGTAGATTTCAAGAATAGGTGGATGCAATAAAGGGGGAGTTGGGAATGATGCCACTAGCTATCTTTAGCTCCTTTATAATGCCTTTAGGTGATGTTCTTCACATAGATGATGTATTGTATGTTCCTAGTTTAATGAATTCTTCTTTTGTTTCTTCCACGATAGATTTACAATGTATGGCAGAGTTTGTTGGTCAACAAGTGCTCATTAGAAAATGAAGCCCTAAACCTGGTCAAGTTTTGGCCAGAGAGTTCAAGATGGTGGCCTTTACAGGCTACTTGCTGATCTAGTGGAGGTGCAACAAGTTGCCATGATGGAGGAGTGTCCTTCCAGCTTTGTGGAGACAAATTTAAAACCTACCATGGAATCAATGGACTCCATGCATACAATTGAATGGTATTGAGTGGTACAAGGACATATTGAGAGCTTCTTGCTAAACTCAAAATGATATTATATTAACTTCCATGTCACTTGCCAATTTGTCTATCCTCTCCTTTTGTTCTCCAATCTGAAATTTTGATTCTTCCTACTTGTTTGTTTGGAGTCTGGACCTACACACGAGAACTGATGTATTCCATGGCCTTATGCAGACCTTCCAATTGACTGGCTACGTGTCTCAACAACTTCTTTACCTCATAAATTCCTTTTCCAGAGTTTCTCTTGGAAGAAGGATGGCTAGCCATAGCGTGACTATATCCAAGGGTTTCCAAATGCAAAAGACCCTAGCCATTGAAAAAGTTAAGACTACCATTGCAGAGGAAAGACATGGCTAAAAATGACCGAGGAGAGAAGCCCAATGTGTGGGATTGATAGGGCCAATTAACACAACATAATCATAGCAATAAAAACTCAAAATAATAGACCTTTGTTCCCTTGCGAAACTGTAGATAATATCACCCAACACTACTCACTACTCAAGTTTAACTACATTGGTTTCACTCTTCTTGCCCCATAATGCCTGCATTGAACCCTGCACCAATCTTGCTACAAGCAAACAAGGAACCTTTGGTCTAGAGATGCCCCAAATGAGACCCAAAATCCATGTCATGATTGTTGATATACCTGCGATATATACCACTTGTTCTATTGAATCTCATCAAAGGCTGACTTAAACATTCCACTCATATATGGAACATTCAAGTGTGGGAGGCTGGTGAGGGCACTAGGTATATTTAAAGCTTCAACCTCAATATCCTTGCTCATACAAATGGCAATTGTTGGCTTACCCATACCATGCAAAGTGATTCTTAATGCCTTAGGGTAATAACAGTGGTGTCCCCATCTTTTAATAGCACCCATTTATCAAAATGAATTGTATGATTTACTAATTGATCAGCTTGGAAATTGTTCTTTCTTCAATTATGTAAGAAGCCTACTGAATCAAAGGAGAGCAGGGGCACTATAACTCTTTCCACCATTCAGGACAGAGTGGCTCTGCTTTTGACCTTTTACTTTTAGCCTCTTTAACCTGTCCATTGATTAGTGAGAAATCTCCAAACACCATAACTTTCTTGATATTTCTAGAGCAAAGAAGAGTTAGGCCATTGGTTGTCAAACCCAGCTCCCAAGCATAAGTTAATTTAGGAGTCCCTTCAGGGCACTCATGGTGTTATGGACCATGGTACACTTATTAGGCAAATTGCTCATGCAGTGAGGGTGCACTTTTCTAGATAGATTGAGAATTAGGGTTTTAAATTTTGTAATCCTCTGGCCTTTCTTAGTCTATAAAAGAAACATAGAGTTGGAGTGTTATTTATTTGGTTTTTGTGCTAGATGTTAGCTCAAAAAATGGCACTCTTCCACGATCGAAGATAAGTGGACCCAAATATGATAGGTGGACCAAGTGGACCCAATGCTTTAATCGACAACTATTCAAGAAAGTACACCCACTTTCACCTTGATGTAACCCCCTTCCTCTTTAGGTCCTGCTCCTAAGACCACAGAAGCCTCACCAAAAAGAGGTAATGATAAACCTATAAGATATGCAATAGAAAGTAGCTCTATCCCTACAACACCTTTTGTAATATCCTAAGTCAAAATTGACCCAAATTTTTATCCACCTAATTGTTGTTTGAGCATCTTCTCGTGACACTTGTGAAACTCAATAGGATGTTGTAGGTGATGTATGAGGCCCAGACTGATTTGTGTATTTTAAATGAATATTGAATACCTAGACTGCTCACTTCACCCAACACTTAGTATGTGGTGCTGCTGAAACTTACTATAGACAATTTGTGGCTTAAACATTTTGCCAAACACTTACAGTGAAACTAGCTGTAGCTTACTGCCAATTATTTCAGACTCTTGGAATTTACTAAAAAACATTAGATTGGCATCTTTTCAAATCTGCGCAGACATTTTTTGTGCAGCAACCCTTCCCTTTTAGAACGCTTACTACCAGAGATACGTGATTACTAATTTAGAATATTAAGGCCGCAGCCTTATATGCCTTCATTGCAAAGGAAGTCATGATCATTTTGATTGGCTTTTGTGGATGGTCTCATCTTCCCAGAGAACTAGTGCAGAGAGAGGTGGTTCTTAGAATTGCCAAGATTACTGCTAGTTATGTAGGATGCACCGATTTGTCAAGCGAAATTGAACTGAAATGATTGCGAGACGTCAATTGACTAATACATTTTCAGATCTTTTCAAAATGATCCAGAATTTTGAATTCAGAGATAAGCCATCAATTGATATTTGATGGTTTCTCAATTTAGGTGTGTATCTCATCTAACACTTACAATTTTATTTTCTGTTAACAAATGCTTTTGACATTTCTACTTTGTTGTATTTCAGTAATGGAATATTAGTCTACTCATCAGGTTAAATTCCAGGTGCAAGACCTGGGTGATTATGACATAACAGTATGGACTTAGCCAAATGAAAAATAGTTGTAATTACTTATTCAAATTTTTAAGGGCCATCGTATTGGTAAAAATAGGCCGCTTGTGGGCCTGACAAATTCGGGCCAATTGTAATCCTCTTGAAGAGATGCCTCAAAAAGCCAGAGGTGCAGAAAAAAGTGGTTCTATACTGACTGGATAGGCATTAGCGTCGTGTTGAGGCCTAGAAATTCGCAGGCAAAAACAAGAAGGGATTCACCCCAATCAACGTTCCCAACTAGCCTGTTGACTGTTTGGTATAGGGAATCCGTCCGGTTTTATGGTCCGGCTACCATAGGTCAAACAACAAACGAAGGTTTTACCGGTTGCGGCCCGGTCCACCAGCAATTTGTATTTTTTGACTTAAGGCAGATATGCAAGTATCTAACTACATATGCAGGGCGGTGAAGGATGCAGGGAGCATTTACAGTGTGATGCGCAGGTTCTTACCTCTCGTCTTAGGCTCACCAGCACCTGAATCACACATGCGGTAATGAACTGAACTAACTATCTATCTGCTTGTCTATTTATCTACCTATCCCCGGGGAGCAAGAATGTGATTTATGTATGGGTAATGTGTATGTGCACGCATAATAAAGAGCAATTACAGATAGCTGATATTCCCTTTTACAAGCATGAACAATTAAAGATATTTCAACAACCAGATAGCTAATTGTTGTATGAACAACATACATTACTCATGGTGATCATTTCATCAAAATAAATCAAAAGTCATTCAAACATAGACATAGGTCATAGAGTTAGAACGATCTCATGATTCATGGACACCATACTGAAAAACAAAATAGTTCATCTTTCAATTGTCCACTGCACAACATTTGAAATCCCACCAATCTTTCTTCAACAGGAAAACCAAATACTTTATTGCAAAGAGAAGTAGTTCTTCTTACAATAACCTTTCCAGTCTAACTAGGGAAAAAAGTCCCTTTCCCTTCTACGCTTTGTATCTTTATACAAAAAGGTGAAATGGTTGGGCTGCCCAAAGTGACCTTTGGGCTTCCCAACCCTTTGTTTTCCCAATGCTTTACTTTTCCAAATATCTTTACAAAATTTATACAAAAAATACAAAAGATACTTAATCCCTCATGAGGAGGGTCCTACCTGGGTATCTAAAAACTTTTTCCACGCTGAAGCTTCAGCAGCAATGCCTTCAAAGGTGCATGGTTCCAAGAACTGAATGTTGATTTCAAATTTTGCAACTTGGTTCATTATAGCCTCTATCCTTGCTGGGCTCAACCGAAGTTGATCTTCCAGAAACTGCACTCTAACGGCTGTGTGGCCTACTTTATTCTTCAGCACTAGGTCATCAATAGCCTTAATCTGTTGCGTTCTGGCTTCTGCCTCCTGATATCTACTCTCCAATATTTCTATAAAGGTTTTATGCTCCGGGAACTCTTCAAGCCTATGCTCAGCCTCTGTCTGACACCGGTTGTATGTATTAAGGAGCCTTTTGAAGTACTCTGAGCATGCTCCCTACATCCTTTTGACGTCCTTCTTGAAGTCTTCAGTAGTGCTGACAGCGAACTCTACTAGGTCATGATCTCTTTTGAGGGCTTGATGGTCTTTGGCTGGTGGCTCTGCTGGAGTCTCTGCATTGTTTTCCAGCCTTGCCATTCTAGTATTCAAGACCTCAAGAACATCCTGAGATCTATCGACGAAGTAAGAGGAGGTTTCCATGATCTCCTTTAACCGGCTATCAATCTGAAGGACTTTGCACCTTTCTCCTTCCAGAGCAGTCTGTAGCTGTAGCATTTTAGCCTTCTGAGCCAGGATATGTTCGTTAAATGGCTGGAGACTGACTTGTTGTTCCTTTGCTGCCTCCAGATTAGCAGTCAGAGAGGAAAGATGCTCTTGATGTTTCTTGTTTAGCTCTTGGGTGTGCAAATCATTGGCCTGCATGAGGATCTTTTGCTACTCTTCTAGTTCTTCCACCTTTTACAGCAACTGCTCCTTCTCTTTCTTCAGCTCTTGATATTCTGCTTGCGCGTGCTCAAGGCGTTCTTGTGTATTCTCCTGAGACTGTCTCTCTTCATGTAGGGTCTGCAATTCAGCTTCAGCAGTCTTCATCTCCCTCTGTAAGTGTTCAAATTTCTGCTTTAACCTGTTTCCTTCCTCTCTTTCTTTCCTCAAGGTATCCTTCAGCTGAGCAGAGGATTTCTTAGATGACTCCAGTTCAGTCATCACCCTGTTTATATTATCTTTTGAGGCATCGATCAGTGCAGCCCCAGCTCTCAGAGTGAACCTAGGATCTTGATCTGTCCCTAGCATAACAGCTGTATCTGTTATCATATTCCCAAGCATGCTTCCTTTTTCAACCCTTCTTTCAGTCCTCTTCATTATCCTCTTCATTTATTTATCATGAAATACAGTGTTGAAATCAGGGATTTCTTCTCCCTTCTTTTGGACAAAAGGAACCAACTTGAGCGTAGGGACCACAAGTGTGCTGGCAGCAGGCACTTATGGGTCCTGGACCTCTGGGTCTTCTGTCTCCTCGGTCTGCCCTTCAGCAGCTGACTATTCTGTCTCTATCAGCTTGGGCCTTTCTGCTTCCTGCTTTCTCAGCTCCTCATCGAGCTTTCTCTTTGCTTCTTCAGCTGCTTTCCTAGCTGCTTCTTCTGCCTCTTTGGCTGCTTCTTGAGATTTCTCAGCTGCTTCTTGGGTAGCTTTTATTTTTTCTTCTTCTTCGCTATGAAGCCATTCTGCAGCTTCCTGTGCTAGCTTATGGGCCTCCTCTTGTCTCCTCTTGGCCTCTTCTTCAGCTTTGGCTTGCTCATCCCCTTTTCCACCTTTAGTGGTGATCTTTGGTTTGAACCTTCTTCTTAGAGCTGTCAGGTTAGGGGCACTTCGGAAGACAGATTCTTCCTTATCAAAATGGTGAGTATACTCAAAGTGAACCTTGTGTTCTTTACAATGCTCCACCACCTTACCCTGGGAGTCACTCCTATGAAATGGCATTCTGCCAAAATGGAATTTCTCTAATTCTTCTACGAATTCCTCAGCCTGTTTCACCTTAGCGAATCTGCAGCTTCCCAGCTTGAATGGCAAAGGAGGGTACGCAGTCTTCTTATGTTCAAATAGAAAACTGCCTATTCCATCTATGAACACCTGTCTGACTGCCTCCTTGTGGATAACATAATCAGTTGCGTATTTAGGCAGCAGGGAAGGGGCTCTTGAGCCACCAAACATTCTGAAGTACATACCATTTTCTGTCAAGTAATAGTCTGCGTATTCTTCTATCACTTGCATGGCCCCCTCCGACATATAGTCACATTCCTTCAGAAAGATGAGTGTGTATAGTGGCATCAGGAAATGTTCACAGACTTCTCTATAATGGTTGTGGTATACATGTGCCCACAATGGTCTGTAAGCAGCATAGATAGGCATTCTTTCCCTGTCCCAGATGCATCTGAGACCAGGGAAGGGCTGGTGACACAATATGCAGTCTATAAGTATTGAGCTCATGTAAAACTCAGACCTTTTCCGGGCCTCTCCTCCCAGGGCTGCAGCCAGACAAGCAGAGAGACTATTTGAGACCAGGCTGGCCCAATTAAAAATCGTCCCTTGGGTGGCAACTTGAAAGATGATTGGGACCCATTCTAGCTTGAAGAGCCTACCATGAGCTCTCCCAAAGATTCTGTTGAGCATTAAAGCTATGAATCTGTATGGAACTCGTAGACTAGCTGTATCATATTCACCTGTTACTCTATTTCTAAAATGCTTTCCGGTCAACATCAATCTTTTCATGGTCTCTATAAGATCCATTCTTACGTTATTTAACCAGTCGTCAGACAAAAACACTTCAGGGCTATATGCAGCATAGCCCTGTTTGTTGACATCTTCAATGATCATCATTGAGACATCCGCCCGAGGCAGAATCCATCCTATAACTTCAAAACATGGGAAGAGCTCTGGCCTAGTGGCTACTTTCATTAGTGCAGATCTTTCGATGTTGGCATAGGTGGATTCTTCTTCCAGCCCTATATCAGGCACCTCTCTTCGGGTGATTAGTCTATAGATATCTCCCCACTGATATTCGGGTTCAATGCCTGAAATGCATTTTGTATCTTCATATATATATTCTGTCTTTGTTACAACTTCTACTTCTGGCCCTTCTTCCACCGCTGGGGCCTTCTTCTTTTGTCTCTTGGACATTGTGAGTTCTTCCTGCCATGTATAACATTGTGACATTAAGAAATTTAAGTTGCAGACATTTACAAGACACTATGCAGCATTTTATTCTTTCTATGTGTGCCATGACAGCAACGAGTCAATGAAGCTAAGATATGAGCCTGCATAGCCTGAACTGGCCTGACTAACCGGGCTATTACAACCAAATGCATAATGTTTAGTGACTTCATCTATATCTAGCATGATGCACATTGCTGTAGGATATTAAACCACTTATCAATTATATTCTAGACAGCAGAAGATCTACATCCATATGCAATGTGCAGTGTTCAGTGTTTAATGTGATAGCAAGTGGTAAAGCAAATACATGCATGTACAGTCTAGAATGCCTTAACCAGCAGGACCATTAAAATGCAATGTGCAGTGTTTAGTGGTTTAGTTTGTGCATAGCACTCAAAAAGATGGTTGAGAGTAGTTGAAAGCATTATTACTGTGCGAGTCGCCTAGGTTTCCCAATATCGAACATTTCAACAATAAGCCGCCTAGCAAGAATAAAAACAAGCTGTTCACGGGAGACAAAATTACATTAAACTGTTTACACATTCCATTCTCGGTGAGTACGATTTCCATCTTGCTGCAAATGGTGCTCCTATCAAACCTACTACCCATGCGATTCCCAGCTAACATACCAAAACAACGACGCATCCCTTCTAACCAGCTAGGGTTTTAGAAGCCTGAACCCAAATGGGCTGCGCAGGACGGCGCGGCGAAACCACTGCTCGAGGATGCGGGTGAAACAAGGGCCATAACTGTGGTGAGAACTAACAAGTACTCTAAGAAAAATGCTCATAAACCCCCCCTCCTCCTGCACAATCATTACCTCCGGGGGCAACTTGGTGCAGACGGTGCAACGGCCGTCTGCACCAAACCCCCATTGGTTACGCGCGGGGCTTGCAAACAGAGGCCGCGGGCCAAGATAATAAGTTCGTGGGTTAAAACAGCCCCGCTGATAGTCCAGATTAAAAACTCCCCTCCCCTATATAGGCGTGAAAAACAACGAAACCAGAACACCACCGGGGCAAACAAACCACCGCAATCCAAACTGACCACATAAAACCCTACCAAATGTCACAACGGAACGGGAAAAGGTGAATAGAACCTACCTGGCACGGATGCGCAGCCGACGTGGAGAAAACCACCGAACCCCACGGTGAAGACACCTAAACCGAAAGTACTGAACACGGAGAAACAGGTGAGCGCGACGGATAGCGACAGAGCACACTAGTCGACAGTATTAAAATGATAAACAAACCCCGTGACCCGCTCATATATATACAAAGTTAACACTGTGAGCGGAATAATACATCGAACGTCGAAAATCTTGGGTCGGAGGGAGAAAGTGAATTTCCCTCCGCAACGGCGGACAACTCAACAATGAAACCATCCGCAACGGAGGAGATGCATGGCGGGAAATAACATATCGGACGTCGGCAGCAAAGCTGATTGGAAGAAAAAACGAAAACTCCTTCGCCACGACAGACAGGCAAGGCGAGAAAACTAATGATTGGACGTCGGAGGGCTTTTAGGATCGGGTGATGAAAGCCAACTTCTACCCGCAACGACGGAAGCTCGAACCACGGAACCATCCACAACTGCGGGACCCAATGACTTAAACAATAAAGGATTGGGGGGAAAAGAAATGGCTTTCCTTCCACAACAGTGGAAGAAAGAAACAATAAAGCCTCTGATTCAAACCAATATTCTGCCGAGCTTAAAACACATTTATCGGAAAGAAAACCAAAGTCAAAACCTCAAACTCATTCGCAACAGCGGAAGAAATGATCATAAGAGCTTCCGATGCCAAACAAAAAAGCGCCCTACGTGAAAAACCCAACGGGTCGGAAGTCGGAAGGTTTTTCTTTCCGCAAAACAAAAATTCATCATCAACTGCGGAAGGCCAAAGCTAAGATCCACCCGCAACGGTGGCAAATCAAAACAAAGCATCTTCTGATTCCAGCATGTTTTCAAATGCGTTTAAGGGCAGCGATAGAACTTGATCAAAAAATGGATTACTTAAGGCATCAAAGGAGGAATCAAACGTTGGATAGCTCAATCCAAGCATAAGCAAAATCTTTCAAACAGAAAAATGAAAGTTCTTAGACCCATTTCAAGAAGAAAACCAACTGATTCAAGCAAAAAGGGGGGTCCTAAAATTTTTAGAATTTTGGGAAATTGTTGCGGCTACAACAATTGGCGACTACCTGGTGAACCCCAGATTTCTGAATTAACTCCTTCCCAGTGCAAGACCGTCTGAATAAAAGTTGAAATCTTCTAGGTGTCTTTATCCTCGGGCTGGCCAACTTAAGCATTTGAACATTGAGAAGTAGTCTATTCTTTGGGAAATGGTAACATCAGAAATAATGCCAGTTTGAATAACTCTTTTGAGGCCAGGGAAGTGAGGTTTATTTTTCCTGTCCTTTGGTAGTTACAGCTCAGACACCACAGGATTGTAACAGAGAGTAAACAGTATTATCCTTTTGTTCCTCATTCCCATGCCAACTGCACTTTTGTGCCTTTTGAACTTTAGTTCATTAGATAGGAGTCCTCCTGCATGCCTTTCTTACTGAATTTTAATTCAAGATCCTCTATCCCATAGTGTCCTTTTGTGTGAACAATGTACTTCATATTTCAGTTCACGGATGGAGAGGTTCTTGTGGCAATTTAGTACTTCATGCTTGTCAAGATTTGCTTTGATATGTCTTATTTCCTTCAGGAGTTTTGATTCTTAATAGCTTGCCTTTTATATGACATGGGATCATTTATATATGATGTACCGTCTTACTCTGCTTCCTTTCCGTGGGTCTTTTGCTGTCACCCCCTCGGATATTTAAGATGTGAAATGGGTGGAGCCTTGAAAGAGTACTTCAGACCTCTTTTACTTCTGAGTTATTTACAGGGGTTAAGTAAGACTTCAATGTATGCATTGTCAGTTAGGAACATGGCTACTAGAAGACATTCTATACTTTAAAGCACGGTCTTTCGCTCAAGATTTCAGTTAATAAAGAACCCTGATGTTCCCATTGCAACCAAAAGTTTGCCTCTTTATTCAAAACAACAGCAATAAAAGAACAATAGCATCACATCAAATAACCAAAAGAAAACAATCCCAAAGCATTAAAGCAAGAAAATAGCACCTAGTATTAAGAAAATAGAACAATTTATTTATGTACAGCAAAAAGGAAAAACAAAAAATTTGCCCACTCCTGAAAATCTTTAAAACTAGAGAGCTAAGGAATGAGCTGGATTTTAGACATGAGTTATCTAACCATGGTCTAAATGTGTTGTTTTTGAAATGGAACCCATATCTAATATTCTGCAGTCATTACGTTCAGCCTGAGGCAGTTGAAGGAGCTCAGGCTGGGTGTCCATCATAGAGCTGGCCTTTTTTGAGGTATGATGTCTTAGCTTAAGCTCAGTCAGATAGTTTCCCAGGACAGAATCAGCAGACTCATTACCTTCTCCTAGCTTAGTGACATTATACTTAATGTATGGTTCTCTCGGAATTTTTATCTGTTTTGGGGTACCCTTGAGAGGCAACAGCAGATGAGACCAATCTGAAGCAAAATAGCCTTTCAACCTAGCAGCCCAGTCTCGGTTGAGAATGAGCCCATATCCCCTTGGTACGTCAGCCACCATAATGTCAATAAATTGACATATCTTGTTGTTTGCAGCCAAACAAATGAGGACATTCTTCATTTCTCCCACCACCTTGACACCTGTGCTATCTAATTGCGTTACTTCACGAGGTGTGGACTCAGGCTGTCCATTAATCTTTTTGCAAATTTCAAGGGGCATAACATTCACTGCTGCTCTAGAGTCTACTAAGCAATTATGTACATTATAATTCATGATTTCCAGAGTCAAAAGAAAAGGTGGGGTGTCAAGGTTTTCTGTCCAACCTGGTTCTTGGTCTTCTTCTCCTAGTTGATTTTGAGTAGGTATATCCTTTGTTAGCTCTTCAGTTTCTTTATCACCTTTCCCATTGATCTTTACCTGTTCTTCTACAGGTTTTCCAATCTCAGTGATTGCCTCCTCCTGGTTGAGGGTAGTGGCTTCAGGTGTTCTGTCTCCAATATTCAATTCTACCTGTCTCTTGACATTCTCCCGCAACTTTTTAATTTTCGAGATTACTGCCTCGTCTTTAATACCCATGTCTTTTATTGCTGTATGCATACATTCATATTTAAGAACAGTTTCCTTAGTATCAAATAGCGAGACACCATTCCATGAAAACAGGGTATCAGTATCTGGCTTCTCAATAGTCTGGTTTGCCTTTTCCTCCTTACCATTGTCTTTAGTCAATTTTGGGTCCAACAACTTGTTCATCACCAATGTCATCGAATTCAACCATTGAGGACACCTCTTCTCAGAATGAGGTTGTTGGTGAAACGTACAGAAATTATCCCCTCCTACTTCTATTATGTTCACAGATGCTGGATTAGGAGGAGGGATTTTCCATTGGTTGTTATCCTCCTTCTTTTGGTAGTGGGTTTTATAAGTTTTCTGAGCTTCTCACTCCTTTTCCAGATCTATCATTCGATTGGATAGTTTCTGCATCATTTCCATCATCCCCTGATAATCATGTGGTGGATCCTCTTCATGTTTAGACAACAATAATGTTCTTTTCTTTACAGTCTTTTCCCTCACTTGCTTGGGATAGTCATCTATACTCTCCCTTTCAGCTTCCACCCGTTCAGCCTCCTCATAGGTTTCTACTAATGTAGGTTTGGCTTTCATCTTGGCAAACATAGCTAACTCCGGCCCTAGGGCTCAGGTATAATATTCAATTAGGACCTTGTCTGAGGGTTTGTCAGCTCCATAAAAATTCTTTAGATAAGCATCAAACCTCTGGGTGAAACTCTGCACTTTCTCTTTTCTTCTTTCTTCAAAGTTCATAATCCTTTCATTAGTGTTGCATGGGTTTTCTGGGCTGCATATTTATTTCTGAATATTCTTTCAAAAGTATCCCAGTCCGGGATCGAGTTTACAGGCAGGGAAAAATACCATGAAACAGCCGCCCCTTTCAGGGTATGAGGGAAAAGTCTACAGACAACATCTTCGTTCTCCCCATCCCTTAGCCCTTCGATTGCTAAATAGAAGCTTTGCAAGTGGTCATCTACATCAATCCTGTCTTCGGGGTCGAACTTAGGCAACAACTTGTCAAAGGCTTGAGGTAGGTTATGCAAAGGAGGTGTTAGGTTTAGAGGTGACCTAGCTCTCCATGCCGGCAGAGGGTTGGGTTGATTACCAGCCATGAGAAAAAGTAAACGAATAAGACGCTGGAAAAAATAGTCCTTCAAGGATAGCACCAGAATCTGTAAATACTTGGGTTAGGTTGAAAGCTTCAAAACATCTGCTGGTAGGGTAGTCTCGGGAAAATAAGTTTCCACGGCCAGCCATGCACTGGCGACCCTCCTTCTAGCGCCAGAACTGTTGAGGCCTGGAAATTCGTAGGCAACAACAGGAAGGAATTCACCCCAGTCAACGTTCCCAACTAGCCCGTTGACTGTTTGGTATAGGGAATCCGTCCGGTTTTACGGTCTGGCTACCGTAGGTCAAACAACAAACGAAGGTTTTACCGGTTGCGGCCCGGTCCACCGGCAATTTGTATTTTTTGACTTAAGGTTGATATGCAAGTATCTAACTACATATGCAGGGCGGTGAAGGATGCAGGGAGCATTCACAATGTGATGCGCAGGTTCTTACCTCTCGTCTTAGGCTCACCAACACCTGAATCACACATGCGGTAATGAACTGAACTAACTATCTATCTACTTGTCTATTTATCTACCTATCCCCGGGGAGCAAGAATGTGATTTATGTATGGGTACTGTGTATGTGCACGCATAATAAAGAGCAATTACAGATAGCTGATATTCCCTTTTACAAGCATGAACAATTAAAGATATTTCAACAACCAGATAGCTAATTGTTGTATGAACAACATACATTACTCATGGTGGTCATTTCATCAAAATAAATCAGAAGTCATTCAAACATAGACATAGGTCATAGAATTAGAACGATCTCACGATTCATGGACACCATACTGAAAAACAAAATAGTTCATCTTTCAATTGTCCACTACACAACATTTGAAATCCCATCTATCTTTCTTCAACAGGAAAACCAAATACTTTATTGCAAAGAGAAGTAGTTCTTCTTACAATAACCTTTCCAGTCTGACTGGGGAAAAAAGTCTCTTTCCCTTCTACGCTTTGTATCTTTATACAAAAAGGTGAAATGGTTGGGCTGCCCAAAGTGACCTTTGGGCTTCCCAACCCTTTGTTTTCCCAACGCTTTACTTTTCCAAATATCTTTACAAAATTTATACAAAAAATACAAAAGATGCTTAATCCCTCATGAGGAGGGTCCCGTCTGGGTATCTAAAAACTTTTTCCACGCTGAAGCTTCAGCAGCAATGCCTTCAAAGGTGCATGGTTCCAAGAACTGAATGTTGATTTCAAATTTTGCAACTTGGTTCATTATAGCCTCTATCCTTGCTGGGCTCAACTGAAGTTGATCTTCCAGAAACTGCACGCTAAGGACTGCATGGCCTACTTCATTCTTCAGCACTAGGTCATCAATGGTCTTAATCTGTTGCGTTCTGGCTTCTACCTCCTGATATCTACTCTGCAATATTTCTATAAAGGTTTTATGTTCCGGGAACTCATCAAGCCTATGCTCAGCCTCTGTCTGACACCGGTTGTATGTATTAAGGAGCCTTCTGAAGTAATCTGAGCATGCTCCCTGCGTCCTTTTGACGGCCTTCTTGAATTCTTCAGTAGTGCTGACAGTGAACTCTACTAGGTCATGATCTCTTTTGAGGGCTTGATGGTCTTTTGCTGGTGGCTCTGCTGGAGTCTCTACATTGTTTTCCAGCCTTTCCATTCTGGTATTCAAGACCTCAAGAACATCCTGGGATCTATCGACGAAGTAAGAGGAGGTTTCCATGATCTCCTCTAACCGGCTATCAATCTGAAGGAATTTGCACCTTTCTCCTTCCAGAGCAGTCTGCAGCTGTAGCATTTTAGCCTTCTGAGCCAGGATATGTTCTTTAAATGGCTAGAGATTGACTTGTTGTTCCTTTGTTGCCTCCAGATCAGCAGTCAGAGAGGCAAGCTGCTCTTGATGTTTCTTGTTCAGCTATTGGGTGTGCAAATCATTGGCCTGCATGAGGATCTTTTGCTGCTCTTCTAGTTCTTCCACCTTTTGCAGCAACTGCTCCTTCTCTTTCTTCAGCTCTTGATATTCTGCTTGCGCGTGAACAAGGCATTCTTGTGTAGTCTCCTGAGACTGTCTCTCTTCATGTAGGGTCTGCAATTCAGCTTCAACAGTCTTCATCTCCCTCTGTAAGTGTTCAAATTTCTGCTTTAACCTGTTTCCTTCCTCTCTTTCTTTCCTCAAGGTATCCTTCAGCTGAGCAGAGGATTTCTTAGATGACTCCAGTTCAGTCATCACCCTGTTTATATTATCTTCTGAGGCATCGATCAGTGCAGCCCCGGCTCTCAGAGTGAACCTAGGATCTTGATCTGTCCCTAGCATAACAGTTGTATCTGTTATCATCTTCCCAGGCATGCTTCCTGTTTCAACCCTTCTTTCAGTCCTCTTCATTATCCTCTTTGTTGCTTTATCATAAAATACAGTGTTGAAATCAGGGATTTCTTCTCCCATCTTCTGGACAAAAGGAACCAACTTGAGCGTAGGGACCACAATTGTGTTGGGAGCAGGCACTTGTGGGTCCTGGACCTCTGGGTTTTCTGTCTCCTGGGTCTGCCCTTCAGCAGCTGACTGTTCTGTCTCTATCAGCTTGGGCCTTTCTGCTTCCTGCTTTCTCAGCTCCTCATCGAGATTTCTCTTCGCTGCTTCAGCTGCTTTCCTAGCTGCTTCTTCTGCCTCTTTGGATGCTTCTTGAGCTTTCTCAGCTGCTTCTTGGGCAGCTTTTATTTTTTCTTCTTCTTCACTATGAAGCCATTCTGCAGCTTCCTGTGCTAGCTTTTGGGCCTCCTCCTATCCCCTCTTGGCCTCTTCTTCAGCTTTGGCTTGCTCAGCCCCTTTTCCACCTTTAGTGGTGATCTTTGGTTTGAACCTTCTTCTTAGAGCTGTTAGGTTAGGGGCACTTCAGAAGACAGATTCTTCCTTATCAAAATGGTGAGTATACTCAAAGTGAACATTGTGTTCTTTACAATGCTCCACCACCTTACCTTGGGAGTCACTCCTATGAAATGGAATTCTGCCAAAATGGAATTTATCTAATTCTTCTATGGATTCCTCAACCTGTTTCACCTTAGAGAATCTGCAGCTTCCCAGCTTGAATGGCAAAGGAGGGTACGCAGTCTTCTTATGTTCAAACAGAAAACTTCCTATTCCATCTATGAACACCTGTCTGACTGCCTCCTTGTGGATAACATAATCAGTTGCGTATTTAGGCAGCAGGGAAGGGGCTCTTGAGCCACCAAACATTCTGAAGTACATACCATTTTCTGTCAAGTAATAGTCTACGTATTATTCTATCACTTGCATGGCCCCCTCCGACATACAGTCACATTCCTTCAGAAAGATGAGTGTGTATAGTGGCATCAGGAAATGTTCACAGACTTCTCTGTAATGGATGTGGTATACATGTGCCCACAATGGTCTGTAAGCAGCATAGATAGGCATTCTTTCCCTTTCCCAGATGCATCTGAGACCAGGGAAGGGCTGGTGACACAATATGCAGTCTATAAGTATTGAGCTCATGTAAAACTCAGACCTTTTTCGGGCCTCTCCTCCCAGGGCTGCAGCCAGACAAGCAGAGAGCCTATTTGAGACCATGCTGGCCCAATTAAAAATCATCCCTTGGGTGGCAACTTGAAAGATGATTGGGACCCATTCTAGCTTAAAGAGCCTGCCATGAGCTCTCCCAAAGATTCTGTTGAGCATTAAAGCTATGAATCTGTATGGAACTCGTAGACTAGTTGTATCATATTCACCTGTCACTCTATTTCTAAAATGCTTTCCGGTCAACATCATTCTTTTCATGGTCTCTATAAGATCCATTCTTATGTTATTTAACCAGTCGTCAGACACAAACACTTCAGCTTCTGGCAAGTGGTAAGCTAGGGCTACATATCTAGGGCTATATGCAGCATAGCCCTGTTTGTTGACATCTTCAAGGATCATCGTTGAGACATCCGTCCGAGGCAGAATCCATCCTATAACTTCGGAACATGGGAAGAGCTCAGGCCTAGTGGCTACCTTCATTAGTGCAGATCTTTCGATGTTGGCGTAGGTGGATTCTTCTTCCAGCCCTATATCAGGCACCTCTCTTCGGGTGATTAGTCTATAGATATCTCCCCACTGAAATTCGGGTTCAATGCCTGAAATGCACTTTGTATCTTCATATATATATTATGTCTTTGTTACAACTTCTACTTTTGGCCCTTCTTCCACCGCTGGGGCCTTCTTCTTTTGTCTCTTGGACATTGTGAGTTCTTCCCGCCATGTATAACATTGTGAAATTAAGCAATTTAAGTTGCAGACATTCACAAGACACTGTGCATCATTTTATTCTTTCTATGTGTGCCATGACAGCAACGAGTCAATGAAGCTAAGATATGAGCCTGCACAGCCTGAACTGGCTTGACTAACCGGGCTATTACAACCAAATGCACAATGTTTAGTGACTTCATCTATATCTAGCATGATGCACATTGTTGTAGGATATTAAACCACTTATCAATTATATTCTAGACAGCAGAAGATCTACATCCATATGCAATGTGCAGTGTTCAGTGTTTAATGTGATAGCAAGTGGTAAAGCAAATGCATGCATGTACAGTCTAGAATGCCTTAACCAGCAGGACCATTAAAATGCAATGTGCAGTGTTCAGTGGTTTAGTTTATGCATAGCACTCAAAAATATGGTTGAGAGTAGTTGAAAGCAGTATTACTGTGCGAGTCGCCTAGGTTTCCCAATACCGAACATTTCAACAATAAGCCACCTAGCAAGAATAAAAACAAGCTGTTCACGGGAGACAAAATTACATTAAACCGTTTACACATTCCATTCTCGGCGGGTACGATTTCCATCTTGCTACAAATGGCGCTCCTATCAAACCTACTACCCATGCGATTCCCAGCTAACATACCAAAACAGCGGCGCATCCCTTCTAACTGGCTAGGGTTTCAGAAGCCTGAACCCAAATGGGTTGTGCGGGACGGCGCGGAAAAACCACTGCTCAAGGATGCGGGTGAAACAAGGGCCATAACTGCGGTGAGAACTAACATGTACCCTAAGAAAAATGCTCATAAACCCCCCCTCCTCCTGCACAATCATTACCTCCGGGGGCATCTTGGTGCAGACGGCGCAACGGCTGTCTGTACCAAACCCCCATTGGTTACGTGCGGGGCTTGCAAACAGAGGCCGCGGGCCAAGATAATAAGCTCCTGGGTTAAAACGGCCCCGCTGACAGTCCAGATTAAAAACTCCCCTCCCCTATATAGGCGTGAAAAACAACGGAACCGGAACACCACCAGGGAAAACAAACCACCGCAATCCAAACTGACCACATAAAACCCTACCAAATGTCACAACGGAACGGGAAAATGTGAATAGAACCTACCCGGCATGGACGCGCAGTCGACGTAGAGAAAACCACCGAACCCCACGGTGAAGACACCTAGACCGAAAGTACTGAACATGGAGAAACGGGCGAGCGCGACGGATAGCGACAGAGCACACTAGTCGACAGTATTAAAATGATAAACAAACCCCGTGACCCGCTCATATATATACAAAGTTAACATGGTGAGCACAATAATACATCGGATGTCGAAAATCTTGGGTCGAAGGGAGAAAGTGAATTTCCCTCCACAACAACGGATGGCTCAACAATGAAACCATCCGCAACGAAGGAGATGCATGGTGGGAAATAACATATCGGACGTCATCAGCAAAGCTGATCAGAAGACAAAACGGAAACTCCTCCGCCACGGCGGACAGGCAAGGCGAGAAAACTAATGATTGGACGTCGAAGGGCTTTTAGGATCGGGTGATGAAAGCCAACTTATACCCGCAACGGCGGAAGCTCGAACCGCGTATCCATCCTCAACTGCGGGACCCAATGACTTAAACAATAAAGGATCGGGGGGAAAAGAAACGGCTTTCCTTCCACAACAGCGGAAAAAAGAAACAATAAAGCCTCCGATTCAAACCAATACTCTGCCGAGCTTAAAACACATTTATCAAAAAGAAAACGAAAGTCAAAACCTCAAACTCATCCGCAACGACAGAAGAAATGATCATAAGAGCTTCCGATGCCAAACAAAAAAGTGCCCGACATGAAAAACTGAACGGGTCGGAAGTCGGAAGGTTTTTCTTTCCGCAAAACAAAAATTCATCCGCAACTGCGGAAGGCCAAAGCTAAGATCCACCCGCAACAGTGGCAAATCAAAACAAAGCATCTTCCGATTCCAGCATGTTTTCAAATGCGTTTAAGGGCAGTGATAGAACTTTATCAAAAAGTGGATTACTTAAGGCATCAAAAGAGGAATCAAACGTTGGGTAGCTCAATACAAGCATAAGCAAAATCTTTCAAACATAAAAATGAAAGTTCTTAGACCCATTTCAAGAAGAAAACCAACTGATTCAAGCAAAAAGGGGGGTCCTAAAATTTTTAGAATTTTGGGAAATTGTTGCGGCTGCAACACGTCGTATTGATTAAGTTCACTTTTACTTACTGACATTAAGGAGGCAGGCCAAACACTTTGAGAATGACTCTAGCCCGCTAGGACTAATGACTTTAGTGGGATTATGGAGGGAGTGTAACAGGTGCCTCTAGTCTTGGGCCTGCTACTACGTATACTCCTGCCAGTGGGAGGATTTATAAATGAAATAGCTCTGCTGTGGTAAATTGGAGAGTGCAAAGATTACCTTACCTGAATGGTAAATGATAAAGAATCAATGGTTCACCGGCCACTACATCTGCGAATCCCACCAAATCATTCAACCTGGCAGCTGCTCGCTCTTTGATCAGTGATTCACAAGCCGCTGGATCTGTAGATAATCTCTCTAAAATCTTCAACCCAACTGCTCGCTCTTTGATCGGTGATTCACAAGCCACTACATCCGGGGATCCCACCTTATTATCAAACCTGGAGGCTTTGATGGGCACTCTTGTAAGCTCATCCTGCATACAAATTATTGGGGCTTCAAGTCCTGCATCCACTGGAAACATCCACCTTAAAAAACAAAAACTTGCATCCATCGCTTGGGTTTAAACACAAACTTGCATCCATTGCTTCGGTTTAAACACTAATTTCTGATATAGCGTTTGATTTCTCGTGCAGGGCTTCAGAGAACCCTCGTGCAGCAACCATGTTTTGCAATTATAGGATTAAGAAGAAAATATCGACACATATTGGGCAATCGACCCTGCTTGATGCTGGGCAATGTGTTGGGTAAATTTCTCATGCAGGGTTTCAGATAACCCTCGTGCATCAACCAGGTTTTGCAATTATAGGTTTTGCAAATTCTATGGCGAAGTTCTTCGATAATGTGGAGAATAAAAGACAGGAAGAAGCTATCACACTTTGGTGCACTACATGAATATTTTTCACACTTTGGTGTACTACATGAATATTTTGTTCATTTATAAATAATCAACCCTAATTTTTCACTTGCAGTTAGGTAAAAATATTCATGTAGGTTTATAACTTATCAAAATTTAGGTAGTCACATAAAATAAAACAAATTAAAACCAAGGTAGATCTATCTTACACGGGCATCTATTAAGGACCAAGAGGAATCCAATTTCTTAAGGTGTAAGAAAATCTTAAGATGGATCTATGTTGGTTTTACTCAATTTGATCTGAAGTAATTTAATATTAATTAGCTTGTTCTATGTGGTAGGGTTTGTTACATATTCAATTGCAATATGGGTTATGAAGTAATATGTAATTTTTAAGCTTAGCTTTTCCATGTGAATGTGTAATGGAAAATATAAAATCAAATGCCAAAAATTTAAAATACAATTACACATGTTTACATAGCTAAACATAGCTCTAACCTCCACACTAAGATATCTTTGGTCTATTCAATGGATATGGGAAAAATGAATCTAGGTTTTGAAGACCAAGAATGGTTCTTAGTCTCTAAATAACATAAGAAAGGTACACAAATTCCTTTATGCACTACACATGTCTTCTCATAATCAAGGGCTATGTAAAATGGCATGGAATCACACCTCTGCAGGGGTTTTTGACACTTGAGTTCGATATGGATGACATTATAATGTCTAAGCAACATGGATGGGTCATTGATCCTTGACAATCATCGATGAATGAAAAAGTGCATTATGATGTTTTTGAAATTTTGAGGATCCCTCCCTTTATAGCTGGTTTTTGGACTTCAGAGTTGATATACGTGCAATGAGTAGGTTCTATGCAATGGAAATGGTTGTTGAGGGATAAACGTGGTAAGTAGGGAAACACTAGATTTCCTCTCTAATTGAACCTTTTTTATATTAGTAATTATGAACGAAACCTATAAACCATGACACAATCCCTCTTTAGGGTGTCTTTGGCATTTGATTTGAATTCATCTTCCATTACGATATTTTGGGCACTTTGGATGGGTCTTGAGTCCTTGAACATACTAGGGGAAGAAAAAAAGAGCCTTGATCCCCAACCCTTACTTCCTAGGATTCCGTGGAAAAATCCTCAAAGCAGCACATATGAACTGTGCATGGTATTACTAACCTCAAAAATTAGTACATGGGAACCACTGCTAGGTTAGTCGTGAACCAAGAATATGTATGAAGGTCTATGTATTCTTTAGTTATTTTTCTTTCAATCCCAATTTATTTAGCATTCAACATAAATATGCTAATACAAATAATTAAGTTGTAAAATTTATTGTGACAAACTGTTCCAATGGAATATACATGGAAATTTATGAAACATATTGTTATGAGGGAAGTTTTCTTTGGGTTTTTGTGGGAAATTGCAAGATTTAGTGGTGGAAAAAATCCTCAAACCCTAAACACGGTGGACACTTATAGCGAAAAACTTGTAGGTGATTATGAGCAAGGATTTGAAAAGCTAGAAATACAAGTCACTAATATCTCATGCAACATGTCTATCCTCACTGTATCTCTAGAGAGAAAGTTTGCACCTTCTGGTGATTTTGGAGGCTCTCGCTTAGATATTGGATTAGAGTGGAAATCATAATATAGAGGCAAGCTAGAAAAGGAACCTAGGAAAGAGCTCAAAAAGGAGAATCTAAGTTTTAGTACAAACATTTTTTTTGTAAATAACATAAAATTATATTAAAGTACAAAAAATATTACATGCATAGTGTTTGAGACATGTGTATCTTTAATATCAGGGCACATACATAAAATTGTTGCATCAGTCCATACATTTCCCTTTATGAGGGAGACCAAGTCTTCCCTGTCAAAAATATCATATTTATTCGGCATACTAACAAAGCTAATAGAAAAGAGAAAAAAAAACACATAAAATTTTAGAAAATCTTGGGACCTTACAACTTTCGCCATGGTTCTTTGACAATGGGACACGGCTTGATGTAGTCGTCATCTTCACCGGAGAGAGCAGTTTCAATATCCTTAAGCGACTTCGTTGCAGGAGGAGGTGTCGACATTTGTTATGGTGAGCTGTCAATCTGCATGTGCCCTTCTTCAGTCCGCCCCCTTGTCGCCATGTCGAGTGGAGCCTCTGACATACATCATGTGTACTTGGTGTCCTCGATCTAGGTAATTTCTTTGGCAAGGTCTTGCTGGTTCAGACTCAATGAAGCCAACGATGTTTGTTGTGTTGAGGAGCTATCAGAATCACTAGAAGTTGGGGGTGAGGGAGCACAGTTTCTTTCCTATAGAAACTGGGAAAGAAAAATATTCATCCGCTAGTAGTGGAAAATCCTATCACGCAAGGGTTGTGTTGTGCGGTGATGAGCTACGAACTCGACTTCCTAGTCATCCACCACTGTACACACACTTATGTGGATATCGTCTCTATACCCAATAGAAATGGAATGATAGAATGTTGTTTGGCCTTGTGCTCCCCTCGAGCTGCTACCCATGTGAGGTATTGCATTGAGTCTAAGTGACATTATCATTGAGTGGATTACTTGCTTGTTGTTTCTTTATCTCTATTTGGCTTGAGAGATGGAATTCCCAAATTCATTGGAGTGGTCGTAGAGGATGCACATTATAATATACTACTCGAGCCAAGTCCATACAAGGCCATCGAGTAGGGTGACCAGGTAGCTGATCCGAGCGCCACTGACCTTTAAATTCTTGTTATGTGTTGAGAGAGGCATCAAAGACAAAGCCTGTGCCAGGTGATCGATGGTATAGGGTAGATTTCCTTCCAAGATGGATCCACTAATACGTTTGGTCATATTTTTCCATGAAATATTTCCATGTTTTGAACATTCGTGGATCAATACTTCAATTTTTTTATAATGGCGAAAAAATCGTGGCAATATCAACATTTTGAATTTTAGAGGAACTTTCGTCTCTATATCAACGATATATGGCTATCTTTGCACACACGCCAAACCAACGCTAGCTTTCAATGCGTGGGTCAACTCATGCATTTTTGACACATTTGCCATAGTTGCGACAAGGTTCTTAGTGATTGATTGAGCGCAAATTAAGCCTGGATTTCTTTATCAACCATATGCAAAACTAGAGAGATCAGTGATACTCTGCTTCTTCAACGGGTGACTCAACCAGAAAAAGAAGATCAGCCAACCTTTAGAGGACAATATGGAACCCGTGGGAAAAGACATGCCTTCGCTTTCCCTTGAAGAATATGTTGTTGTCACAACTTTGGTTGGAATGCATGGAAATGAAAATGCAAATCAATGGGAGAAATTTGTGAACAATGATATGGACCATTCACCAATGAGTGATGAAGACCGAATTCATGCCAAATATTCTTTTGATGGTAGATTTATTTTTTCTTTATTTGATAAAATGGTACATTTCAAAGAACAATCTACCTTATGGGAGGATTCCTTCAAAGCTAGCGATGAATTGTGCAGAACTAAGGATGTCCAAATTCTTGATTTGGTACATCGTGTTACAGGTTTAGAGAAAAGAATTGTGGAAACTGAAAAAATAATTGGCCAAAAGGATCAACTTATTAAGGATCAATGTTCTAAATTTACCGTAGTTCTAGCAGAATCGATTTCTGACCTTGACAGACTGAAAGACATGTATTAGGCTCAAAAGAAAAAAAATGAGGAAACTATAGGGAGACTTGAAAATGAGCTGAAAAACATGCCTGAAGTTTTGAACATGCCACCATTGAAGACTATATTTGGTAAGGAAGCAGAACTTTAGCAAGAATTGAGGCAGAAAGAAACATTTATTGCAAGTTTGAAGGTTGAGTTTCAAAGGGAATTGAGAGAGATGATCATTAAACAACAAAATGAGACTGCAGGATATGAAGCAAGATTGGAAAAATTGAATAAAACAATTAAAAACAAAAATGAGTTGCTACAAAAAAGAGAATTGAAAGGATTTGAGCAACTCTCGAGGCTAAAAGTGCTGGAAGAGGAAAAAAATAAACAGTCAAGGGTAAACAAGTCTGCACGCCAGAAGAATCAACAGTCAAGGGTGAACAGGCCTGCACACCAAAAAAATCAACAGTCAAGGGTAAGTATTATATTTACATTTATTACAAGTATAGTATAGATGGACTATGAATGTATGGATTTTAACTTAATTCCCTAAAATGAAGCATGTTTTGTTGGGAGAAAGAAAATTGGAACAATTTCAATATTATGTTTCCCTTGTGGTTTGAATTTTGTATTTTGGTGGGGTGTTTTAGAATAATCCCACTTGTTATGCATGCTTTAAATGGTAAACATATCCCATATGCTTTAAATGATGATGATGATGAACTAGATGACAATGAAAGTGATGATGTTTTTAATGAAGATGATGATGGAAATGATGATGATGATCATCATCGTCATCTTTGTCATTGTCATCGTGATTATCACAATAGTCATCATCATCGGCATTATCATCATCCATGTCATCAACATCACCATTGTCCTTGACATCATCATCATGATTATTGAAATTTTCATCAGTTATTCATCATTACCTTTGGCATAAGAAATAGCATCTACCCAAAATATGTGATTAGTGGAAAAGGGTCATGGAGGACACACACGATTTATGCATGACAAATAACAACTTATTTTTTAAGATGATCAACATCATCATTCTGATTGTACTCATCATCATTGTCATCGTCACCATCATCACCATTCATTTCATTGCCATCATAATCATCGGCAATGTCGTCATTGTCATTATCCTCATCATAATCATCATCATCATCATCATAATCATCATCATCATCATCATCATTGTCATCGTTCTCCTCGTTATCAACAACATTATCATCGTCATCATAACCATCCTCAATATCATAATCATTATCCTCATTTTCATCTTCAACATTTGGGTGTAAAACTAGATGCAAAAGTGTATAAAAACATGGATGCAAAAACGAATGCAAACATGGATGCAACAAAAGTAGGCGCAAAAGTGGGCGCATAATGGGGTGCACCCAAAATGGATGCAAAAGGCGATGCAAAAGTGGATGCAAAAAATGATGCAATCATGGAAGCAAAACATGATGAAAAAAGTGGCGCAAAAGTGGATACAACCATTGATGTAAAATTGGATACAAAATTGGATGCGAAAGTGGATGCAACAAAAGTAGATGCAAAAGTAGTCGTAACACCCAACACAAAACCCGATGCAAAAGTGGATGCAAAAAGGGATGCAATAACTGATGTAAAATTGGATGCAAAAAAAGATGAAAACATGGATGCAAAAGTTGAAGCAAAAGTGGGTGTAAAAGTAAGTGCAAAAATGGGTGGGAATTGGGATGCAAAAAAAGTGGATGCAAACGTGGATGCAATAGTAGATGCAAAAAAAGACGTAAACATAGATGCAAAAGGGATGAAAACGTGGGTGCAAAAGTGGACGAAAAAATGGATGTAAAAGTGGATGCAAAAATAGCTGAAACAAAACGAGATGCAAAAAGAGACTCAAAAAAGGATGTAAACTTTGATGCAAAACTTGGCGCACGAAGGGATGCAAAAAAATAAGTAGAAGTGGATGTAAAAAAGGATGCAAAAGTGGATGAAAACAAGGGCGTAAAAGTTGAGGCAAACATGGGCGTAATAGGGGGTGCAACAAGAGTAGATGTACAAACTAGGCGCAAAATTAGGTGCAAAACTAGGCTCAAAACCTGTCGCAAAACTTGATGCAAAACTTGGCACATAACTAGGTGCAAAACCCGGTGCAAATTACGCCGAAATTTGCGCTAGATTTAGAAAAAGGACACAAAAAATGCCTAAAATAGCACCAACCTGTGAAATTGCGCCATTTTGTCCAAAAAATGAAGAAAAATACACTGAAAGATGGTCTAGACGCAAAAAAGGATGCAAAAAGAGATGTTGAATCCAGTTTTTGTTGTAGTGAAGGAACAAAAATGGTCCATGGGGTCTATGGAGTCTGCAGAGGGACAGGGAAGGCCATAAAAATATGATTCACCAGGTGTGGTAAAATTAGCTATAACAATAGACTTTAGCAGTTAAATCGTTGCACAGAGGGGGGTCCCTTGTCCCACAAACAAGGGGGTCTCATACACCAATTTGGTGTCTCACTTGGCAGTGACCTTAAAAATGGATTATTATTATTATTATTAAGAAAAAAAATTACTTTTCAAAATATGAAGGATAATAATGATTGTCCTATGGAATAATAACAGTCTTTGCATGATGATAACGATTGTCCTATGGATTAACAATCTGAATTTGATTATAGTGAAACTCTTATTATATTTTAACTTTTATTTTTTATAAGATTGAATAAAATTTATTTTTTTAAATTTATATCAAATTTACAATTTGAACGGTCTTAATAGTTAAGAATGTAGAAGAAGAACAAAATATGTTAGCGCATGTGAGGCTAAAAATAGCCTATGGAATAGACCACCTCATAAGTTGTTTTCTGCAATTCAATCCTTTGCTTATTCAACTTGATGATGAGTTCCTCCAATTTTTCCATGATCCCCTCGCTAAATAATATATCCCAAGATTTATCTACCAAGATATTTGCATACTTGTCCCTATTGTCCTTAAAGGCTTCACACTCTAAAATGAAATGTTTTTCTGTCTCCACTTTTACATAGGGGCAGGAAATACACACTCTTTCTTCCCAAGCTTCTTTTGGCCTTTTCCAACGTCCTATCTCACAATGGAGTTGATGGGAATTAGTTCTTAGTTGAGCAATAAGTATTTTGGCTTTACAAGGTATATTGGTCCCTGTGTATGCCATTTGATGCTGACTGCAAGTAGGGTTAAACTCTTCAATATAATACTTTTTATTTCTCCCTGGCTCTTCATCCCAAGTTCACTTGTGGAACTTATCGATAACAAAATCCTTTGTCTCTTTACTATTTGTGGGGCACATGTTCAAGCACATATCCCATTTACAAAGCCATTTAATATTTTGCCACATCCAAGTCTTCTTTCTTTTGCACAAAATGGCATTAATGACGACCTTAGACCATCTACCTTCTTCCATTTGCTCAAATATTTTTAGATATCTTACGAGTCGCACCATAGCAATTGCTTCAATAGAAGCAACCCCCATTTCACTCAACACGATCTCGTATGACGTTGGACTTTTAATTTTGAACTTGTTTGTAATCATGTGTTTTTGAATCTTCTCTATTTGCCTCCACTGTAAGTCGGAGGTACTGCGGGCCCATATTTCACAACCATAGAAAACAACCAGGATCATTAAAATCCCAAAAAGAGTTTGCATAGTTTTCCAATCCCATAGCTCTGCCTCTCCACATCTATTTTGGAAAGCATAAAATGCTTTCCAACCTCCCATAATTTTTTTTTTCAACTTTCCCAACTTAATTTTTTGTTGAAATCGATTCTGAGGTACTTGTAATCTACCACTTCTTCAAGAGTGTTTTTGTTACGGAGAGAAATTCCTATGGCTTGGGGTACCACAATAGACAGCTTAACTCCAGAAATCAATCCTTTCCTATATGCAAGAGAAATCAAACAACTAACACTAAAGGATCTCGATTTGTACCTTATTCCGGACGGTTGATGTAGATCCTCGTTGAGCTTTACAACTCCGGCTTCAATTGATAAATTGCTTCCTCAACATTCAATAAACAAGACAAGCATGCTATATATAATTGTGTTAGCTCTACTCTAGCATATATAATCAATAACATATAAGCATTTGAAATCATCCATGGATAAAATATTCATTGAAACACACATTATTGGACAGGAAAAGATATTTCTATTAATATAAAATCAGAGATTACAATGAATACAACCTCTGTCGGCACGTCTGCAAATCGAAGAAACCGAGTCCCCCACTTGGGCCTCCACCACTTCAATCCTCCATCTCTCGATAGCAAGCTCACAAGCAAAAGGCAAGCTTGGGAAGAACACAAAAGTGCTCCAAGGGACAAAGGGGATGTAGACTCAAGCACAAGTTTCAGCAACAATGGACTATAGTTTTCTTGCTCTCAATTCCTCATATTCTTCAATGTATCCAAAGGGTTCCTTATATAGCTCTTCAATGGGGCAATAAAGGATTGAATCCAAGCGATCTCAAGGCATATGGAAGGCCAGGAGACAAGTGAGTCGGATCCATGTCAAGGAAAACTCCAAACGAATTCACGGCCTTTTGCACACATCCCGATGTACGCGGTTTTAGGCGTCAAACCCGTGTATATACGTTGTACCTTATTCTAGACGGTTGAAGTAGATCCCCGTTGAGCTTTCCAACTCCAGCTTGAATTGATAAATTACTTCCTCAACAATCAGTAAACAAGACAAGCATGCTATATATATTGGTGTTATATCTAATCTAGCATATATAATCAACAACGTATAAGCATTTGAAATCATCCATGGATAAAATATTCATTCAAACATACATTATTGGACAAGAAAAGATATTTCTATTAATATAAAATCAGAGATTACAATGAATACAACCTCTGTCGGCACGTCTGTGAATCGGAGAAACTGAATCCCCCACTTGGGCCTCCACCACCTCAATCCTCCATCTCTCGATAGCAATCTCACAAGCAAAAGGAAAGCTTGGGAAGAACACCAAAGTGCTCCAAGGGACAAAGGGATGCAGACTCAAGCATAAATTCCGGCAACAATGGACTATAGTTTCTTTTCTCTCAATTCTCACATATTCTTCAATGTATCCAAAGGGTTCCTTATATAGCTCTTCAATGGGGCAATGAAGGGTCGAATCTGAGCGATCTCAAGGCATATGGAAGGCCAGGATATGAGTGAGTCGGATCCATGTCAAGGAAAACTCCAAAAGAATTTGGCCTTTTGCACACATCTCGATGTACGCGGTTTTAGGGGTCAAACCCGCGTATATACGCGAGAAAGGGTTTAAAAGTCGCGTATAGCAATTTAAGCATGTTTTTAGGGATGATCTTGGAAACATCAAAATTATAAAAAAGGTCCATGGGGTCCAAAGAGTCTGCAGAGGGACAGGGGAAGGCCATACAAATGTGATTCACCAGGTGTGGTAAAATCAACTATAACAGTTGTCTTCAAAGTAAAAGTTATGTTCTTTATGTTTTCTTTTACTAGATAAAACTACCACTTTCTTCTTGCTAGTATTGACTTGCATCCTCATTGTTCTACAAAAGTGCTCTTGCAAGCCAAGATCATGCTTAGCAATCAAAATAAGGTCATCTGCATACAAAAAAATCCGTATCACAAATTCACCCACAAGGACACCATCACCGTCCACTAAGTTTAACCACTCTTCAAGTTTGTCAATATATAAACCAAAAAGGGTAGGGGATAATGGGCACCCTTGCTTGACCCCGATATCACTTATGAAGCTTTCAAAGATACCATCTGATGTTCTGATTTTGACTTTGACCTCCTCATATAGCCTATGAACAACTGCTCTAAGATGCATAGGAACCCCAAGTTCCTCCATTTTGTGCCAAAGCTTATCTCTAGGAACTGTGTCAAAAGCTTTTTTGAAATTGAAAAAGCAACAAAAGGCTTCATCTTTTTTCTCCCACACTTTTTCAATGATGTGTCTTCAAGTTATACCGTGATCCATCGTGGAATGTTTAGGTCTAAAACCTGCTTGTCCTTTAGCATGCTTGTCTCTTTCTTCTTCCCACTTGCTAATTCTATTTTTTGGCATACTTCCCAATATCTTTGCAAACAAGGGGTTTATCATTATGGTCCTATAGTTGGAGGGATCGTTGACATCCCCGATCTTGAAAAGAGGTATTGCGAGGCTAGTTGTCCAATTTGTAGGGAATCCATGATGAATGATGTTGTTGAAGATTCTCGTAATGTGAGGTGCAAGAGTTTTTGAACCCCACTTTAGATATTCTGCTTGAAGTTATACTAAATCCTTGGCTTTTCCAACACCCAATTTCTTAATTCCCACTTCAATCTCTTGCACAGTGAAAAGCTTAGTAATGGTGGTGGTGTTGACTAAGGGGGAAGGGTCAACCTTAGGTACCTACTCATAAATTTGCCTTGCATACTCAAGCCACTAGTCCATTGTAATATTATTTTCAGTTTGCTTCTTGCTCGAAGTTCCTTCCAGAATAGTTTGGGGTTATTTTTCCCAAGAAATATTAATTCTTCCCTCGAGACCATGAAATCAACTTTTTTCTTTCTTAAAATTTGTTTGTAACCTTTTAAGTCTTGTTCTTTCAGGTTTGACTCTATTTTTACCAACCACGAGAAACTCTCCATGACGCCTAGCGAAATGCACCACGCAGATACCAAACTCATGAACTGGGGCCAGTCTTCGTATCCGGTAGGATACAACGAGAGTACGGCCACCACCGTAGTCGTACATGAATTTTATGGGGTGCAGTATGCCTTCATACACCTCCCTGAAGGAATCAAAACTAGAATCCTATCAAGGCGACCATCAAACATCCACATTGTTCCATCCATCACACCCCTCACCATGAGACCTCATGAGGACCAAACCCCATAAAGGTTGATATACAGCTCATGGCTATTTCTGGTTTGACTCTCACCTTTACACTCATCAAACCAAGCATTAACTAGAAATAAATTTGTTTACACCTTTGTAAACCGATCTTTGTCATGAGAAAAATCCCATGTCACACAAACAAGAAAATCTTAAAACACCAATTAATATCTAACTAATATTATTATTATTATTATTTATCAAATTAAAATAAAATAAAATAGAATTGTAGCAAACAATGAATGTCAAAATCATATTGTTTGGAAATTGGAATAGCATAATGTAAACACAGGCTCCATTCAATCATGTATATTCTGAAATAATTACACCGAAGGTGTTATTAAGGGGACGATTCTACTCAATTTTTCATTGGTCTGTCAATGACGAATGAGAAGTCGCCCCCTATAACTGTGTAATTAAATTTTCTATGTCTTGCCCAGATAGACTATTTTGAAAAAAACACTTCTTTGACTGTTTTAGAAGAGCACGATTACCACAGATCTACCCAACGATCATCTAAGTAGAAGAAAAACAAAATGGACTTGCAGGAATCGCAGCAATTGAAGCAACATGCCCACAAGTTTTTGCAACCAGGATTGTGTATCCTTTGTCTACCCATAAATAGCTTGATTTTGCAAGATTTTGATTTGAATAGTTGGATTTTTTTTTCTTAACCTGGAAATGCGACATTCAGTTATGTAGACGCTATCTAAACTGGTTAAACAGTTGAAGAAATATTCATAGGAGATTGTACACAGCTCGTTGTACCACAACTTTTTCAAAACTCACTTCGGCATGTTGTGCAATATTCTTCTACGAAAAATCGAACCCCAGGCCACTGAGAGCAGCACCAAACACAAGTTGTGGAATGTTGTTTTAGAGATTCCGTGGAGGTTGTCTCTGAACGAAGTCCTGTGGCCGTACGTGCAAGAACCGATGCGGGTCGCCATGCACGTCTTGATGATTGAAAACAAAGAGAACGGCCTCATTTTCTTGCGGATCATCCTAGAGCTCCATCGTAGCTTCACGTCTACTGTTGAGCCGCAGGTTCAGCCCTTTCTTGATTTTGTTCGAAAGGTAATTTCTCATGCATGGCATCATAAGTGAAAACTAGGCCTAGCTAGCTAGGTCTTCTCCGGAGGACAAGTTTAACACATGCATGCAAGTATCATATGTCAAGTAGAGTAAGTGAAGTCTATGCAAATTTGGCATCCACTTTTGGGCCTGGACATGGCACCAAGACTTCTCCATGTGAGTTCAACTAACCCATATAGTATGCATGATCAGGTAGACCAGTTTGTTCTGGATTTCACCAAGGTTAGCACCTAGATATCCTCCTAGGGACAAAGGAGAGGAGGACACTAGGATTATAAGGTTTTGTTTTTCAATTGGCTGCAATGAGGTAAGTGGTTATTTGATCATAGTTTTTGTATTCATTGAGATTTACCGTTCTCGGAAGGGTAGTTTCACTAGGACGTTCAGAAACACAGCGAGACTCCCGATGGAATCGCAACGCTTGTAGTTTTCTTCTTCAACTCGATATTGCAATTGCAGAAAAAGGAACAAATGGCGGTAGCAGCAGATTGCCTCCAGGACCGTTTTTATGACCGATCATTGGAAATCTCCACCAATTGAGGCTTCCTGATCACCACACTCTTACAGACCTTGCTCACAAATATGGACCTATTATGTTTCTGCGCTTCAGCTCTCTCCCCACCCTGGCTATTTCCTCATCTGAAATGGCCAAACAGTCACTCAAATCTCATGATTTGGTATTTTCCAGCCGACCACCAATAACTACTGGGAAATACCTTTTCAACAATTTCAAGGATATACTGACGGCCCTGTATGACGAATACTGGAGACAAATGAGAAAAATATGGGCCACAAAATGGTGAAGGAATGAAGGATCTACTATCAGAAATTTTATTTGTCATAGGAACTTTCAATCTTGAAGACTTCATTCCTTTTTTGGATGGGCTTGACAGTCAAGGTATCAAACAACGCACAAAGAAGGCCTGAAAAATATTCGATGAACTCGCTGACAAAATAATAGACCACCATGTTCATCATTGCAATGAATACAAAGGTCGGGCATAAGAGAATGGTAAAGATTTCATTTATGTGCTGGTGAAGATGAAGCAGGTAGCTGAGAACGAAGAGACTAATCAAATCAAAATCAGACGAGAAATTATCAAGGATCGTGTCCTGGTAAGCCATTACTCTAACTTTCAAACTTAAGCTTATTAATTTGCTTAGTTGTGATTACAAGTGAACACTTCTATAGTTTTTAAAGTAAAAGGTAAATGCCTATTTTTTAAAAATAATTTTGAAATTTAATAAAACATTTCTTTTAATAACAACACTTATGAATTTTGATTATAAGAATTTTAATAAAAACACTGATTAAAATTAAAAAAAAAAAAAACTTTGGTTGACCATATTAAAAATAAAAGCGTTCAAAAAGTTCACTTGATCTATTTTTAATTTGCTCCAAAATAAAATCAAGGTTATATTTTTATATAATGATTTATTTCATAATGGAGTAAGCTATCTACTGGACGATTTGCACCGAGGCCCACTTGACACCTTCGGATGATAGCTTACCCTGTTAACTTTTTATGAAACTGAGACTCACTAAATTCTACTTATTCTCCCGCATTCACCCAACTACAGATTGCAATGAAGAATTTCTGAGAGCCATTGGGTAGTGGAGGTTTCGGTTTTGTCTATAAGGGCAATTTCCCGGACAAGACGTCTAGGAGAATGTCCCAATCGTCCTCACCTCCATTCGAACTATCATGTTGTAATGACTTCTCACCTCCATTCGAATTGGCATGCTGTAACAACTTCAAGTCCACCAACTCTTCATTCGCCACCCATATGGTATCAGCGGAAGTGAAAATTTGAGGGTCACAGAAGGTTTCTTCTTTAATTTTAGGTGAAACGGCTTCCTCTGTACGAACTAAAATGCCGGTGCCAAAGAATTCAAGTGAACACAACATTTCGTCCTCCTCCATCTCACTCGGAGACGGATACCCACCACCCATCGTAAGTAATGATAATCTGCTGAGAACAAATAAAAATAAAAAAAAATTCTCAAAGAAACTCTTTTCTTACAAACACCCACAAAAGCACTTGTGGTGTATATGGGAGATAGCTAGAATGCACATTCAACTTTTGAAATTAGGGTTTATAACCCCAATAATGTGTCAACATTAGGAGTCTTAATATTTCCACGAGGCTGCAACATTTACCACGAAATTGGCAAGATAAAGGAACTCTTTTGCATATAATTTTATTCTCTTTAGCAACATTTCTCTTATTTTAATGTGTCGATGTACATGGAGGTTAATTTATTTTGTAATGGAAGAGATCAACCAATTCTTTTTAAATTACGACAACTACACCATAATGTGTCAATACCTCCGATGTAAGAGATTACGATCGCAATTCTGTTGTGCATGTGATCATGGAGGCTAAGCGAGATCACAACCATGTCTTCAGATCTCGATCAAAGGTCATCTGATCAGAACAATTTGTCCAATCATCATCATGTTATGAGAAGATTGTTTAGATGATTTAATAAGCAAAATGATGACGGGTTTGTACTCATAAGGTTACACTAGATTTGAACTGATAGTTTCATGAAAATGCCTCAAGTAGCAATGGAAGGAATTATTTATGTATATCATAAACCACCATTGAAATTACTGGGAAAACTTACAAATTACTGAAAGGAATTATTTATGTATATCATAAACCACCATTGAAATTATTGGGCAAACTTACAAATTACTGAAATAATTTTAGTAGTCTAGGAAAAGGAAGAAAAGACAAATGATTTCAACAGTTGGATTGAGAATTATGGAGAATGCAGAATTACGAAGACGAACTTAGTTTTCATACGATCAAAGTTATCTCTATACATTAATTTTTACTTTTACTCACTTATAATTTTATATTGTTGTAGGTGTGTGGAAATATCATAAGTGGAGATACGATGCAATCCTTAGCATAATATAGAGAAGTTCATCTAGCTTGAGAATGAGAAAAGATCATCGAGAATGTGCATTCTGGCTATTTCCCTTCTCAAACATGCCATGCATTCTCTAAATGAATTTAGGCATTACCTTCCCTTGAATCAATGTTCTGCCTATTGTGCACCACCGTTTTACCGTTTTAGTTTTCTACCCTTCAGCATGAGAGGCATATAAATTTAGGAATTACCATTCTTCAATCCGCGTTCTGCCTCTTGCGCACCTGCAACCTTGTTTTAATTATCTAGTATTAAGCTTGAGAGGCATATAATTTGGTATTTGGTATCAAGAAGCTGAGAGGAATATAATTTGGTACCAAGAAGCTATTAGGTATGGTTTCCAAGTCTGCCCATCTGTTTCTTCTTGTTGGTCTGGTTTTAGTGTATTTTGTTTTCTCTATTAGGGGTCTCTTCTTCTAGTCGGAATTGTAGTTATATAGGTAATCATTAATGCATTTGTCACGTCCCCATCCCTCAGACCGGCGGAGAGGACGCGACCAACACCAACACAACAACCAGGCAAACAACCCCATGAACATAAACAAAAGAGATCAATGCTGAAATTAAAAGCTTAACATGATGCATAACAGGATGCACAATCCGTCATTTTACATGCACAGTTACTCAACGCATAATTCTTTAATCATACAGTGGAAGCAAACATGCATTCCAGTATTAATCATGTTCATCATTTCTCACGAAACAATATATAAATTGCAGAGATGAAGTAACCAGCAACACTTATCTTTTGATGAAGAATTCACCCCGCAAGCAGCTACGTCGCTGCAACGTTCCACCCAACCATAGGCCAGCGTGCTCATCAATCTCTCAGCAACACTGCCACCCCCGAGCTGGGCATGATTCCTCAGGGAATAAGGATAATTGCAGGCTTACACATAGCCAGGGGACACAATCAGCAACCAACACAGCTGGGTTTAACAAGCCTTCAACCGATCGGCTAAGCCAGCACAGTCGGAAGACCCACCACTGCGTACACGCAACAACAATCCCTTCACAGCACCGTGAAGAAGCAAAGGCAACCAGGGATAATCCCAAACAGAACATGAGCACAGCTCAAGTCCACAAGACAACACAGAGTTGTTCTTGGCCCTAACGTGGCCAAAACAACTTAGCAACAACACCCAAACCAGGGTATATCGGCAGCCCAAACTCACAATGAATGAGGGCCACAATCCATAGTCTCAATCAAAGGAAAAGACTTGACCAACATACATGGAAACTAACAGCCATTCCACATCCAAGATCCCATAGCACACACAATCCACAATGTAAACGCTGAAGGACTTACACAGATAGAAAAGTGGGGACAGAACAACTCACAACCTGTGTGTAAAGGAAAAGACGCAACCCAAGAAGAGCATGGATGAACACACATGCACAGTCCGGAGTGGAAACAGAAATCAGACTCTCAACAATCCCCAAACATCGTGGGAAAACACAACAGCAACCCAAATCGTGGGTGAAACCAACCGCAAGCAGAAAACGTGGATTAAAGCCACGGCTATGACACATACCAGTGGAAATCGGGCCCTTGAGGTCATTCTACCTACTAGCTGCGTACACAACCAGAGTTGAACCGCGAATGGTGCGCGAGGAGGAACTGAATGCCTCTCTACGTGAAGATTCCATCCTGTACGCGTGAATCAACCAACCCATGAGAGGAACGAACCGACCATGGAGAGAATGGCGGTGGAGGTGAAGACCAGGCACGTGAGGAAGCCGAACCTTCTCTGCGCGTGGATGAACAGCAGAACGTGAGGAATGGGGAGAGCATCGTGGTGGGAGAGTGGAGTGAAGGTAGTCGTGGGTGGAGTGGGCGTGTGGGAAAAGGACTGACAGCCTGCCACACCCACCTCCATAACTGCCCCAACAACCAAAACCAAGACATTGAAGAGGTTGGTGAGATTGGGTGAGACAAGAAAGGTGGCAAAACAAACAAGGTGGAAACACATGGGTTTTTCCCCCATAGACCCAGGTTTGACATCCCCCACCCCTTATCCTTCGGAACCATGCCCTTTTCATTCAACTTTGCATTGTCGTAGCTGGTTGTGGTTTATTTTAATTGATGTGCATATTTACATGGTGCCAAATTATAATGTGTTGGATAGCATGACATACCATCGGCAACTATCCCCATTGTTGAATCATACACAACCAAATCGATGGTGGGGATTTTTCCTTTAGCTCCTCACCACGATTAATTACATTATATACATCATGCAAACGGGGTAAAAACTGGGACATTACATTACCCTCCCCCTTAGAATAACACCGTCCTTGGTGTTCCAATGCATATATACATTACATATACAATTGCACATCAAAATTTCAAAATTGCAGATCTGTCCCACGTTCAATCATCTACTTTGAACGTTCACGACCAAGCCCCTTAGCTTCCATGGACTTCTCCTGCTGGTTCTCAGCTCCCAGCTGATCCCAAAGTCTAGGAACTTTACGGCTATCGCCTTCATCATGTTCCCTCATTGGGCAGTCTCGGCGTAAATGATGTCCTCCGCATCTCCAGCATCTCACTGGCTGCTTCATCTTTACCTGCTCAATTTCCTTTGAGTCTTCATGCCTGGACCATTTCTTATCGGGTCGCTTGGACAATTGTCCCATTATGGGTCCACCTTCCTTTCCCTTGCCGATTGCTCCCAGAAGGCTTTTCACCTCCCTTTGCAAACCCATAGAGTCTTGCAAAATCTGGTGGTTCATTTCATTCTGCCTTTTCTGTATCTTGAGCATCTCCCCAAGATTTTCTTGGGTGTTGGAAATCACTTGAAGGAGACTTCCAGCTAAGTCCAATAACTTTGGATCTGCTGCCATAATCAATGTGCACCACCCGGTTTCACGTTTCTCACCTGTGAAATGCACCATTGAAATTCTATCAGACCAAGCATAACATAGACATTAAAATCAGTCAGTTAATTACCCAATTGGCATGACATTCCAAGCCTCATCAAGGGGACTTTCATATTTTTCATGCCTTCCCAACAGGCACAAGAGCTCATTCATGTCCATTCTTGGGCAAGGAATTAACCATTCCAGCATTCACAATTTACTTTAAGCAAATACACACATTTCGTTTCAATCATACATGCATTAAACAATCCTTTGTTTTCACAATGCATAAATGTATATGTATATATATATATATATATATATAATCAAAAGGCAAGAGAGAGCAGTAAGAGTTTTTCCCCTCTTTGTTTTGTTCCATCCTGGAACCCACACCATCGTAGTGGCTTTTCATGCTCTCAGCCTCTTTCACTTCACTGTGAATGCTGGACCAATCTTTCTTGGTCATGTCACTTAGTGTCTTTGGTCTATTCCAGACCTCCAAACCGTGGAGTCTCTCCACATGGTTTGTCTCAACTGCTAGGACTCCCTCGTCTTACTAGCACCTTTTTCATTACTGCTCATTCTGAGCTTTCCAGGACAGTCAGATGTCCACATTCACCCCTAGGATGCCCTCATAGTCCTCGCTTCCCACGATACCTATATCCAAACATTGAATAGATTCACATGTTTAGTTTATTTTCATCAGTTTTACCTCTAGGACAAGAGCTTAAAACATCATAACCAAATCATATACACATGTATATTCATAAGCAAAGTAATCCAATACTTATCTATATTGTGCGTTTCCTCGTTCGTCCATAGGATCCTGCTTCGCTTTGCAAGCCTTGGGATCACCTATGGACTTAGATGTTAGGTCAGCACGCATGCTACCCCACAACATCAAATAATTAATGTCCATCCAGTACATCCTCATGTCAACTTGGCTTGGAACTTTAACACAACCATTTCTAGGTCTAGGATCTACTATGGATCCCCAGGCATATAACAGCCCAACATACACTTATACCAACATGCACTTATACCAACATACACTTATATCAGCATACACTTATATCAACCATTTACCTTTTAACTCTACCTTTATCCTGTCAACACAAGCACACAAGCAATACAAGCAAACTCATCAGCGTTATTGCTTCAAAAACTGTAATCACATTTCTCATCATTCACTATCAAGTATTGAGACACCAATAGTGCGTCCACTCCCTAGAGTGTAATCAACATCGACAACCCTTTCATGACTCAACATCGGGAAAGTGTGCACTCTTCTCCGGTGTGTGTCATGTAGGCCCTATTCATACTCAAGCGATCGGTCATCATGGAAATAAAATCAAACACGTTTTGCATATGGAATTTAATAATTAAACATGCATATTCATAGCAAGGGTCACAGAACACTTATCCATTTGTCGTCGCAGTATGCCTTTGTTAAGGAGGGATGGAGGCTCCTTCCTTGAGTTAACAGTCCCTTAGTTAGCCATCCCAACTCCTTTTCACATTCCACATTCACACATGTCTTGCCGACATAACCCATACCATCTCACTCATGTTATTACCAAACATGCAGTGCAGATGAGACATTCTCAAAATGTCCAATGGCGTTTCACCCGAAACCCATTTCCAAGGGAAAACCTTCCCATGAAGTTTGGCTCTTGCAAGTCATCACACATGATCTGCCTGCAACGTGTATCCTTGACACATTCATCAAATAGCTAAACAGTCAATCATTACCTGATACTACAATCCAAATTGATTGTTCCATAACCAAGCAATGACATTAGCAATCGAATTCAATAAGAATTTGCAATTCTATCTACTACAGAAATTGACTTGTTCAATTGTGGGTTTCTTGTAAGCAGCACTACTATGCCCCTTATGATTTATGCTTACTAACATAGCACGAATACCCACTTACCATGCGTCCCTCCTGACACAATCTCATACAAGCCAATCAACGATTAGTAGTCGTTAGCAATTCTTAAATCCGAAATCCACAATTCAAATTTAACAATCCATTATGCATGCCAACTACTTTCACAACCATGAGACTTCTTCTCATAAATGGTAGATTCTGGCATTGGTTAGGGTCTTACCTCTCACTGCCATGCTCGAATAATCTACCTGAAACATGAGTTTCAATCAACCAAACACAATCTTATGCAAGCCAACAGTGGCTAGTGGTTGTTAGCAATTTCTCAAATCCGAAATTCACAATTCGAATCTTAACAACCTATTATGCATATCATATGGTAGATTCGGGCATTGGTCAGGGTCTTACCTATCAATTCCATGCTTAAAATAATCTACCTGAAACATAAGATTCAACATCCAAACACAAGCTTATGCAAGCCAGTAGTGACTAATAGTTGTCAGCGATTTCTTAAATTTGAAATTCACAATTCAAATTTAACAAGCTCTTTCACATGGTATATTCTGGCATTGGTCAGGGTCTCACCTCTCAATGCCATGCTCGAAGTAATCTACCTGAAACATAAGCTTCAAACAACCAAACACTTGGTAAGTCTGGATGCATATAACCTTGTCATTGCTACAACCATCACTGAAGCATTTTCAGAATTTATAAAATTCAAATACTTCCAGCTGTTAGTCACATCAGTGTTATCAAAGTTCATTTACTTCATGCAATCATTATCATATTAACATTGCAAGGTATAGTCACAGCATTCATGCAATTAAATGAAATGTTTAGATACTCCTTACTTCACAAGCGTATCATTTGTACCACCTTGCTCTTCAATAGAGCATTTCTGGCAGCCAATTGATCATGACTATCCTGCATTCATAACAACCTCTGAAACGATTCCTGAATTATGATCAATTCACCATTTCAGTCATTAGTTAGTCCGCATATCACATGCATTCATATCAATGCATTCATTCAATACATCACAACATTGCACCTACACTTATGCAATCAGTCATTCACACCCTTCATAGGTATACATCCATTGCATAACTACAAGGTTCATAAAATCTTTCCAATGCCTATCCATTCATGCTATCTTGCATTCAATATACCGTGAATGGCCTAACCATGACTAATTCATATAGGATGCATTATTATAATCAATATCATCAACATATATAGGCATGACACCTTTTTATATTCAAATTTCCACATGGTAGGAGGTCTCTTACCTTTACCATTCCATGGAATCTATCATAAGCAAACTCTTACCTACATGGGTCATACTTACACCCTCACCATGACCAATTTGGTTGGTCCTTTGCAGGAGATTGCAGAATTTGCTCGCCAACTTTTGTTATGGACTTGTCTCCTTATCCCTTTCTTCATAGGGTTGCTGGTCACATTCCTCAGCATCAGCAACATATTCATCCGGGTCCATGTCATCGTTGGTTTTGCCACTAATGCCAACATCAAAGCAATGATTATCATTAGTGGTTCATTATAATTATATAATTTCCAATATTCTTACCAACATGTAATATCCTATGCATGCAATACATATCCTCATGCATTTCAAGCATAAACTTAGGAAATGTAGTTATGATCAGCAAGATAGGGTCTAATGAAAACTTCCCTTTCAAATCCCTCATCTTCTTATGGAATTCCTTGTTCACACAGCAGCTAGTTGACTTCATAGTCCTTGCTACCCCTGGGCATGCAACTGTCTAGATTGTCCATTTGATAACAGCGGCCATCATTAGCACTTTGTTGCTTCATGCTCAGGTGCTGGTCACTTGTCCCTGTTCCTTGCGGGATAAGCTTTCCAACGCCTATTCACATGCGTCATTCCGACCTTGGGTGTAAAAACCACACCACTTCTAGGAATGAGGGCTTTCACCAAACCTTTGCATGTTCATTACACAGCTGCATTTGGACTGGGTGTCAACTTTCAGCCACCTGTAAACCACTATAAGACTCCTGAATCTGCTGAGGAATCCCACTTTGAAAACCCAAAACTTCCTTGTCAAAATCGGGTCTTATTCCAATTATCCATCCGCAGAAGCGGCTCTCAAACCACTAATCCTTCCGCAACGGCGGCTCTCGGAAGGCTTTCCCTTCCGCAACGACGGCTCTCGGAAGGCTTTCCCCTTCCGCAATGGCGGCTCTCGGAAGGCTTTCCCCTTCCGCACGTCGGCTCTCGGAAGGCTTTCCCCTTCCACACGGCGGCTCTTGGAAGGCTTTTCACATCGGAAGCCAAATGACTTTGGCTTCCGCAACGGCGGACGCACAATCACTTTCTCTTCCGACGGACGTCAAAACACTTAGAAAAATTTCGAAATTTCTTTTACCACATCGGCTATCGGAACACTTTCTACATCGGAAGCCAAATGACTTTGGCTTCCGCAATGGCGGAACATGAAACGCTTTCGCTTCCGCAACGACGGAACATGAAACGCTTTTACCTCCGATGAGTGAACTGACTTTTTGCCTTAGAAAAATTTCAACTTTCTTTCTTTACGTCAGAGGCCTTACCCATCGGCCGGGAAGTTGTTTCTCCGTCCACAATGACGGATGCCAAATCCTTTCTCCATCCGCAATAGTGGACGCGTAATGGTTCCTCCATCCGCAACGGCGGACGCCAAATTGTTTCTCCATCCGCAACGACGGCACGCGAAACCTTATCTTCTTCTGGTAGCGGTCTTTCTTCATCAGACGACTTACCGCTTTTCTCTTCCGCAACAGCGGCAATCATTCCCCTTTTTCCGTCGATGATTTCATACTTAGACAAATTTTTCAAAATTTGTCTTTCTTCATAGCACCTGTCGGCGGTCGGACCACTTTTCGTTGGACGCTTAGTTGCTTCTTCTTCTGCAACGGCGGACGCGGAACCCTTTCTTCTTCTGCAACGGCGGAATTTCACTTCGCCAAATCTTCCGCAACGACGGAAGCTAACTCCGCGAACTCTTCCGCAATGACGGAAGTCTTTCCCCGTCGGAGGACTTATTGCTTTCGCTTCCGCAACGACGGCCCGCGAACCACTTCTTCTTCTGATTGGCGGCCTTTTACTTAGAAAAATTTTAAACTCTTCGACGTCGGCGGTCTTTCCACATCGGAAGCCAAATGACTTTGGCTTCCGCAACAGTGGACTGGAAACCGCTTTCTCTTCCGCAACGGCGGAAGCCCACTTCACAAACTCTTCCGACTGTTCCAATACTTAGGCAAATTTTCCAAATTTTCTCTCCGTCGGCAATCGGATCCACTGTTGCATTGACGGTTCAGTCCTTTTCACAGCCGCAATTGCGGACTGTCAAACATCGAATCCTTTCGCCACAGCGGAATTCCAAACCACCAAATCCTCTGATGACCCGACTGTCAACACTTAGACCATTTTTGAAGCTTGCTGCAATCTCAATTTCTGATTGCTGCTAGGCAGAAGGCAATTTTACTTCTGTCACTGCATCTTCTTGGCCCATAGAGGCCCATTGTTGCAACATTGAGCTCTGATACCATTATGTCACGTCCCCATCCCTCAGACCGGCGGAGAGGACGCGACCAACACCAACACAAAAACCGGGCAAACAGCCCCATGAACATAAACAAAAGAGATCAATGCTAAAATTAAAAGCTTAACATGATGCATAACAGGATGCATAATCCGTCATTTTACATGCACAGTTACTCAACGCATAATTCTTTACAGTGGAAGCAAACATACATTCCAGCATTAATCATGTTCATCATTTCTCACGAAACAGTATATAAATTGTAGAGATGAAGTAACCAGCAACACTTATCTTTTGATGAAGAATTCGCCCCGCAACTAGCTACGTTGCTGCAACGTTCCACCCAACCATAGGCCAGCGTGCTCATCAATCTCTCAGCAACATTGCCACCCCCAAGCTGGGCATGATTCCTCAGGGAATAAGGGTAATTGCAGGCTTACACATAGCCAAGGGACACAATCAGCAACCAACACAGCTGGGTTTAACAGGCCTTCAACCGATCGGCCAAGCCAGCACAGTACGAAGACCCACCATTGCGTACACGTAGCAACAATCCCTTCACAGCACCGTGAAGAAGCAAAGGCAACCAGGGATAATCCCAAACAGAAGATGAGCACAGCTCAAGTCCACAAGACAACACAGAGTTGTTCTTGGCCCTAATGTGGCCAAAACAACTCAGCAACAACACCCAAACCAGGGTATATCGGCAGCCCAAACTCACAATGAATGAGGGCCATAATCCACAATCTCAAACAAAGGAGAAGACTCAGCCAGCATACATGGAAACTAACAGCCGTTCCACATCCAAGAGCCCACATCACACACAATCCACAATGTAAACGCTGAAGGACTTACACAGACAAAAAAGTGGGGACATAACAACTCACAACCTGTGCGTAAAGGAAAAGACACAACCCAGGCAGAGCATGGATGAACACACATGCACAGTCCAGAGTGGAAACAGAAATCAGACTCTCAATAGTCCCCAAACATCGTGGGAAAACACAACAGCAACCCAAATCGTGGGTGAAACCAACCGCAAGTAGAAAACGTGGATTAAAGCCACGGCTATGACACATACCAGTGGAAATCGGGCCCTTGAGTCCATTCTACCTGCTAGCTGGGTGCACAACCAGAGTTGAACCGCAACTGGTGCGCGAGGAGGAACTGAATGCCTCTCTGCGTGAAGATTCCAGCCTGTACGCGCGAATCAACCAACCCACGAGAGGAACGAACCGACCATGGAGAGAATGGCGATGGAGGTGAAGACCAGGCGCGTGAGGAAGCCGAACCTTCTCTGCGTGTGGATGAACAGCAGAACATGAGGAATGGGGAGAGTGTCGTGGTGGGAGAGTGGAGTGAAGGCAGTCATGGGTGGAGTGGGCGTGTGGGCAAAGGACTGACAGCCTGCCACACCCACCTCCATAACTGCCCCAACAATCAAAACCAAGACATTGAAGAGGTTGGTGAGATTGGGTGAGACAAGAAAGGTGGCAAAACAAACAAGGTGGAAACACATGGGTTTTTCCCCCATAGACCCAGGTTTGACATCCCCCACCCCTTATCCTTCAGAACGATGCCCTTTTCATTCAACGTTGCACTACCGTAGCTGGTTGTGGTTTATTTTAATTGATGTGCATATTTACATGATGCCAACTTATAATGTGTCGGATAGCACGACATACCATCAACAACTATCCCCATTGCCAAATCATACACAACCAAATCGATGGTGGGGCTTTTGCCTTTAGCTCCTCACCACGATTAATTACATTATATACATCATGCAAACGGGGTCAAAACCGGGACATTACAACATTTGTTTCCAATTGTTGAACTGTAACAAGGACAAAATGCTTGAGTTGAATGAAATGAAATGTGTTGTTTAAATCTACGTCTATATCTACGCTATACTTCAATATATTCGCCATTTCGTCATATTTGAATATAATCGTTTCTTCCTTGTTATATACAACACAAGTGCTTTTGTGGGTGTTTGTAAGATACGAGTTTCTTTGAGATTTTATTTTTATTTTTATTTTGTTCTCAGTAGATTATCATTACTTATGACGGGTGGTGGGTATCCGTCTTCGAGTGAGATGGAGGAGGAGGAAATGTTGTGTTCAACCGAATTCTTTGGCACCGACATTTCAGTTTGCACAGAGAAAGCAGTTTCACTTAAAATTAGAGAAGAAACGTCCTGTGACCCTCAAATTTTCACTTCTACTGATACCATATGGGTGGCGAATGAAGAGTTGGTGGAGGACTTGAATTCCTTACAACATGATAGTTCGAATGGAGGTGAGCACGATTGGGACATTCTCCTAGATGTCTTGTCTGGGAGAGTGCCCTTATAAATGGAACTGAAACCTCCACTACCCAATCTCTCTGAGAAATTCTTTGTTGAAATCTATATCTAGGATAACGCTGGAGAAGAAGTAGAATTTGGTGGGTCTTAGTCTCACGGAAAGTTAACGAAGTAAGTTATCATTCGACGACGTCAGGTGGACCCCGGTGCAAATCGTCGGGTAGATAGCTTACTCCTTCCATAATTATTGAGAAATAAAATCAGTTGACGGGGAAGAGCAAGGCCCTATCTTTGATTCTTAATCTACATAAATGAAAATAAGCAATTTATCATAAATGTCCATGTTTTAAACATTGATCTGACACCATTTTCTAATCTTCTAGAAACAAATAAAGAGCTGACACTGGGCAAAAAATATATAGCATGCAACAGAGTATTAAATGCTGTCACAACAGCTTTATGGGTCATTGGATCTTTACGGTTTGAGATCCAATGGCCCACAAAGCTGTTGTGGCAATATTAAATACTTTGCCGCATGCACTGGTATTTTTCGCCCTGGGCACTCATGCACTAGACCTCATGTACCCTCGGAGACGTGTATAACTCATTTAATAATTTAATAATAATGCTAAATATATTGATTTTTTTAATGATATAAATGTGTATAATTTGCTGAGATATGTGGATAAGATCAAGATCCAAATCATGGAGTATGATCTAATGACTAGTGAAATGAAATATAACTTTGATGGTTATAGTTTATTTTAGTTTATTTTTATATTAAAAAACAACATTTAATATATTTAGATTTCTTCATTTTGGGATTTTGACCATGTATACATCATGTTGGTTCAAGTGTCTCTACTTTTCCCTTTTCTTTGGATTCTAATAGAAAATCTAAGAGTTTTAAATGTGGATGGAATAGAATTAAAAATAGTGTGGCATGACAAATCGTAGGTAAATAGAAATTGGTGAAACTTAATATTATTGTGTTTATTTAGTATTGGTATATTTCTTATATACCTTGAAACACGTGTGAACATTTTGTAGGCTCCTTTGCATTTGCGGGAGTTGAACATTACTGCTCCCCTTTCAAAGATTCCAAAGTCCATAGGGAAGCTGAAACACCTTGAACAGATTTACGTCTCATCAACAGAGATTGAGACATTGCCAAAATATTTTGTGATTTGTTGTCGTTTAAGAGCTTGGAGTTATTACACGCTTCCAAAATAAAGTCATGCTAAATGCCTTCAGGAATTTAAGGAACCTTGAACGAATCAAACTGTCAAAGGCCTATAATTTGGAGATCCTTCCAAATTCCTTCGGTAACTTAATTCGACTTAAATATCTTGATTTGAGCGGTGCCTCCAAAATTAAGCCACTGCAAGATTCCTTTGGGAATTTAAGTAGCCTCGAACATATTGATCTATTTAGCGCCACGGATTTGGAGCAACTTACAAATTCCTTTGAGAACTTTTAATTTGGCTTAAATATATCAATTTGTATCTTTGTCGTAGTTTAGCCATATCGAGCGAAACACTTGCAAATATCCGTACGCTGGAATACTTGAATTTGTCCCTGCACTCTCGTAACTATTCGAATTCAACCATGCTTGCAAAGAGAAATAACTATCGGAATATTTAATTTGTTTGTGTGTAGGGAAACAAGTAATGTTATCTTGCAAATTATGGATCCAATCAAGATTAGTAAATGGTGCACTTGGAATGGTCATGCAAATTATATACACACTTGGATCTATCCCTCCTAAGTTACCACCCTATGTTGTCGTGACACTTGATAATTACATTGGGCCTCCATGGGACCAATATCAACCTAAGCACATATCAATTCCACTCATAAATTGAAGTAATGAGAAACAAATCCCTCTCCATATGGCATGGGAATTAACTATCCATAATGTTATATTTTTATCATTCACGCTAGCATTATCTTAGGATCTGTAACTGAGGGAATAATAAGCACATCAATCAAACATAAGAGACAATGAACACAAATATTTTTCTCGGGGAAACCATAAAGGAGAAAACCCCGCAACTTCCTCTGAGATAGAATCAACACCAAAAAAAAAACCCCAAAAACAGTAAGATGATCTCCCGACAGCAGTAGTCTCTCTCTCTCTCTCTTGTCCCAGCAACTTCTTCTCTCTCAATTATGCGCTACAACTGAGTGTGAGTGAGTGTGTTATAAATAGAGAGGCTCACTCTCTATTTATACTAATTATCGACTTGACAATAACTCACTAGGGCCGACTTCTCTAGGAGAGTCTAATAACCCTAAGGCCCCACAACTACGGGGACTTTAACCCTTAATCAATAGGAGGGTTACTCACAATGATTTTACATGACCTGTTTACATTATTGAATCTCCCGATAGGAACATCGCGGCATGACATGACTCAAATACATTACAGACACTTCCCGGAATAAACATCGGGGTACAATACATAAGATATACAAGTGAATACATTCTGAAATTACAATTACATCAACACTCCCTCTTAACTAGGAAGGTATTCTCTCGACACAATTTATCAGCTCAAGTCTTCTTCTTTGTATCATCTGGATCATCATCGAGTTCTCATCATCTTCATCTTCAAGTCATCTTTATTTGGATCTGGATCATCATTGGATCTGGATCATCATCACTGGATCTGGATCATCATCACTGGTGCTATCTCTTGATTCTTCTTGTCATAGGAAGTTCTACAGAGCCAACCCTTTTTCATGTTGGTTGTAGGCCTAGCCTCCATGTAGGTCTTTTTCAGCGCTTATATCTGACCCTAAGCCAGAATGGCCTACCCAACACTTACATCTGACCATGAGAGGAACACATCCAACACCATGTCAGAAAGGCACACCCAACAGTCACATATGACTATGAGAGGAACCAACCTAGTCATATATGTCAAAAAGGCCCATCACTCACATCCACTGGCATGATAGGACACGCCATCTATCATCCATGGAAAGGCTCATCACTTACATCTACTGGCATAGTAGGACACACCATCTACTATCCATAGAAAGGCACATCACTTATATCCTCTGGCATAGCAGGACACACCATCTACTATCCAAGGAAAGACACATCACTTAGATCCTCTAGCATAGCAGGACACACCATCTACTATCCAAGGAAGGGCTCAGCACTTATATCTACTGGCATGGCAGGACACACCATCTACTATCCAAAGAAAGGCTCTACACTTACATCCGTCGGCATGATGGGACACACCATCTATCATTCGGGGAAAGGCTCTGCACTTATATATGATCATGTGGGAACAAATCCCACAGTCACATCAAAATGGCTGTGCACTTATATTTGATCATGTGGGAACCAATCTCACAGTCACATCAGAATGGCTCTCAGCCCTAGGCCGAGGATTCCTGGTAACTAACCAGGTGCCTCCATTCTCCCAGAGAATGGCCTTCAACACTTATATTTGATCATGTGGGAACACATCCCTCAATCACATTAGAATGGCCCTTAGCTCTAGGATGAGTATTCTTGGTAACTGACCAGGTGCCTCCATTTAGAGAATGACATTCAACGCTTATACCTGATCATGTGAGAACATATCTCACAATCACCTCAGAATGGCTCAACACTCACTTTCGACCATGGAAGGAACCAATCCTCTCACCATGACAAAATGGCTAAACCCTTACATCTGACCATGGAAGGAACCAATCCTCTCACCATGTCAGAATGGATCACGGACTCATCACTTCCCCTTGGAGGGAACCTCGATCTAGAGAACACCAAGCTTCTCCCTGAAGTACTCAAACTTCACTCGGGCCAATGGCTTAGTCAACACATCAGCTATCTGTTCGTCCATCGCAACATACTGGAGCTTCACTGCTCCTCTCTGCACTATATTCCTGATATAGTGATATTTGATCTCGATATGCTTTGACTTGTCATGGAACATCAGGTTCTCCGACAAATTCACACAACTCTGGTTGTCGCAATATATACAAGTGGCATCCGATTGGAGATCAAATAAATCAGACAATAGCTTCCTCAGCTATACTGCCTCACAACTAGCTGAACAAGTTGCGACATACTCTGCTTCAGCTGTACTCAGTGCCACGCAAGACTGTTTCCTGCTAAACCAAGAGATCACACATGATCCCATATTGAAGCAACACCCTGAAGTGCTCTTCCTATCGATGGAACTTCCTGCCCAATCTGAATCAACAAAACCTTCCAGGTTAATCTTCTGATTCGCCTCATATTTGATCCCATAATCAACTATACCCCTTAGGTACCTCAGAATATGCTTTGCAGCAATCAAGTGAACATGTCTCGGATCTGTCAGAAACTGGATGAAGGTGTTCACAACAAAGCAAATATCTGGTCTTGTATTCGTCGGGTACATCAAAGACCCAATCATTTGACGATACATTGTAGCATCAACCGCTTTTGATGAAGCATCACTCAATAGCTTCAGGTTTGATGCCATAGGTGTGGTCATGGCCTTGAGTTCCATCATCCTGAATCTCTTCAGGATCTCTACCGCATACTTCTTTTGTCCCAGGGAAATTTCATCTGCATTTCGCCACACCTCCATGCCTAGAAAATAGTGCATCATACCCAAGTCCTTCATCTCAAACTCGGTAGCAAGCTTCCTCTTCGTATCAGTAATCAACCCATCCATACTTGTTATAAACAAACCATCTACATACAGTAGGAGGATCACTGGGTTACCATCTTCAACCTTGTAGTAAAGGTTGGAATATGCTTTACTCTTGGTAAAGCCCAAATTGGATAGGAAACTGTCAATTCTGTTGTACCATGTCCTGGGTGCCTGTTTCAAACCGTACAGGGCTTTCTTCAACTTACACACATGAGACTCCCTGTCATGTGTTTCAAAACCAAGTGGCTACTCCACATACACTTCCTCTTCCACTACACCATTCAAGAAACCAGTATTGACATCCATCTGGTGTATCTTCGATTTCATCGCTGCAGCTAGAGCAAGTACTAATCTGATGGAAGTGTATCTGGCTACAGGTGCAAAAGTTTCTTCATAATCTATTCCTTCTTTTTGGGAGAAGCCACGAGCCACAAATCTTGCTTTATATTTTTCTATGTTGCCATTTGCAGCATGCTTGATCTTGTAGATCCATTTGGAAGTTACGACAGACTTCCCTTCTGGTCTTGGGACAATATCCTAGACATCATTCTTCATGATCGATTGATACTCTTCGATCATAACATCCTTCCATTCTTTCCTTTCTGCCACTTCTTCATAGTTGGAAGGTTCTTTATCGATGAAGTCACATAGTAAGGCTACATAACCGGAGCATGACCTGGTTCTTTTTCTTTCTTTGTGATTTTCTTCTGGAGCCCCATATCTTTCTGCACCTTGGATAGCTTCTCGTACCCAAGCAGGTTTCCTCTTGTGAGGATTCTTCTCATGAGGTGGATCTACATGTTCTTTAGGTTCTTCTAATTCTCAATCTCTTTCTTGAATTTCTTCATTCGTGGTTGTGTCATGAATTCTGGGTGCTTCTGTTTCTTCAGGTTCTTCAGTAGGTCTCTTTCTGGATTTGTAGTAAGCTGAGTCTTTGTCAAATGTTACGTCCCTGCTGATGTCGATCTTCTTGAATCCTGGGAAGTATATTTTGTAAGCCTTCGATCTTTCAGACTATCCCACAAATATGCCATTCCTTCCTGAATGATCTAACTTTGTCCTCTTTTCTTTCGGAATATGTATGTACATTGGACAACCGAATATTTTGAGATGGCTGACTTCTGGTTTCTTGCCGGAAAAAGACTTCTTCAGGTGTCTTTTTCTCGAGTACTCTGTGTGGAGTATGGTTCTATACATACTCCGCAGTTTTGGCAGCTTCTGCCCATAGATGCATGGGAAGATCTTGATTATGAAGCATGGCTCTTGCAGCTTCCATGATCGTTTCTTCCTTTCTGCAACCATTAGAGAGAATTTGAGGTAAAAAATGGGCCTCAAAATGACCAAAATGTACTATAAAAATCAACCAATTACATAGTAGTATATGACATCATCCCCCATGGTTGAGGTGGCATTGCATGAGTTAAGAATTCTTATTTGTCACATTATCTATGGTGGATGAAAACCCATAGTTAACCAAGGTAGTGGTACAAGTACTTTTAAGTCATAAAGTAAAATACTCACAATAAAAGTCATTTCACACTTTCTCATAAAATAATATTATTGTTATTTTCAAGTAAAGTACTCATAATTCCTAAAAATGTTTTTTCACTTTTTTTTTTAATAAAATAATATATTGTCATTTTCATATTTTTTAATTTTAAATTATATATTCACTCAATTTTATTTAGTATCATAATGTCAAACTAATATAGATACAATCTTATACTTTTAAAATAAATTAAATTCATAAATAATATTAACATGAAAGATGTATGTAAATTATGGATGAGTTATATATATATATATATATATATATATATAT